>JAUBNY010000701.1:454879-505566 GCA_032275445.1 Crypturellus soui
TCCCCCACGCGCGGCAGCGCGTGACCGACTGCGGGGGCCGCGACACTCGCCCCGCGCCCCTGCAGCGGGAAAGGAGGCGCACGGGGATGCGGGGCCCGCGCTGCGCCGCTCCTGCCCCTGCCCCTGCCCCGCTCCTGCCCCCGCCTCTGCCCCGCTCCTGCCTCTGCCCCTGCCCCTGCCCCTGCCCCTGCTCCTGCCCCGGCCCCGGCCCCCCTCCGGGCTGCTTGGGTCGCGGTCCCGGGGATGCTGCGTCTTGGGGTAGCGACTGGGGAGCGCGGGGCTTGCAGTATCCCGCGTGTCCCCCCTCACGGGAGGAGAGGCTGCGGCTTTCCCCAGGCTTGGAGTCATTGCCCTTTCCGAATACTTTTTGCTTGCTTGTTTGTTTCCACTTTTTCCTCTCAACGATTTACTTCTAAGGAACAACCCGCACAGGAAAGGGCAGCAAGTTGCCAGCAAGCAGCTAGGAAGGGAATCTGAGCAGGTCTGCGCTTTTCCAGCTGCTGTGGCCCTGTCTCCAAGCAGGTGTATTTCCGAAGTACGTAGGGTGGAAAAATCTGTTGCCAGGAATAACTCGCCCGTGGGACAGCGCTAGGAATCAGAGTTTCCCCTGAGCTAGTCGCACGGGCCGTGGGTGACTTCAGGTTACAGCTGAGGCAGCCGTTCCCCAGCCTTCCCTCTGCGCTTGGAGTCTCGGGTCCTGGTGCTCCACATCAGTGTGCTGATAAAGCTAGCGAAGATCTCCAGGTAGGCAAGATCTGCACGCGAGAGTGGGGCTGAGCAAGACACGCAAACCCAGGACTGTGTATCGGAGCCCGGCATCAGGGATAACGTCTGGACTGACTGAGCCTCGTCACCAAATGTGAAAATCTTTCAGTGTGGAATTCAGTGTAATTGTGAAAGTTGGGTCATTCCTCACCCAGATGATGAGTGGGGAGATGACTCCTCTTCAGCCATCAGTTTGTGTCCTTTCTGAGCAGAGCAGAGGTACCTACGTGCTGGGGGAGAGAGGCGAGTTTTTATCCTGTCAACGACGCAGCGCGCAGCAGTGCCAGCCTGGCATGGAGACACAGGGCCAAGAGAGAATGTTGAAATGCTTTGTCTTAAATTAGAGAATTGTTAAAATGTTTAATAGATGGAGAAAAAAAAACTGGAATTCACTGGTAAAATCCCATTCTCAGGGACAAGTGGATCCTTGAGAAAATATTGCTGTGCTTACTTGAATGTGATAAGCCACATTCAAGCCTCAGATAGCCTCAGAAGCAGAGTAACTTTGGTCTGAGAAAAGTGAGGTTGCGAGGTGGTGGTTCAGTTGAAGAGCAGTGAGAGAAACTTGGGTTTGATTCAGAACTGGAACAGAACTAGCAAGCTGGACCCCAAAAGTTAGAGTATTTTTGTTTTGTTTTTTTTTTGTTGTTTCTTTTTAGATGGTGTTTAGTTCATAAGCAAGTAGAGTTTTGTGGTTTTGTTTTTGTTTTCCCTTTTCTTTCCTTTGTGTGTTGTCAAGAAACAATGTACAACCAGAAGAGCTCGTGCTGATCTCTACTTGAAAGAAATGCTGGCAGTGTTGTAGAGGCTTGTGGAATCTTACAACACTTTCCTGCGCCCAGGGAATACTTTCATGTGTGTACAGTTATCCTCACTGCTTGGAATTAAGGCATCCTTAAGTGTATTTTCACTTCAGGGAAGGACTTTATAGCTCTGTAGGCTTTTGTCCTTACAAAGGTCCCTATGGGCATAAGACTTATGAAGGATTTAAAACCTTTTAGAAGGTTTTTCTATGTAGGGTTTAGAAGAGTTTGTAAGAAATGATTATTTATCAGAGATCCTACAAACTTAAAAAGTTAAATATATTCATATTGACTAAAGAATGGTCTTCTCTGGCATGTTTAATAATAACAATATCTTCTTGTAAAGCTTTCAGTACAGCTTTGAGTACTCCGAGTACAGCCTTAGCAATGGTATTGACTGGAAAGTGAGCACAGTTACAGTGCCCAAAACAGTGTTGTGCTGAAAACCTGACATTCAGTTGAGTGTTTCTTCTCGGGGAATCAAAGAAGCTCCCCAGCACGCTGTCAGAGTGGAGTACTCTGGCCACGGTGTCCTGATGCAGCCTATGGCCAAAGAGGAATTAACTGTGGTATTTAAAAGATGTGTGTCGTTGTGATGCAAATGGCAGATGTCCTTCTTTGGTATGTTTCTTTCTGTACTGAGCCTGTCTCAGAAGCTTTCATCCATTGCAAGGATTGCTGGTAGAACAGATGTTGAATTACTGCAAACAGAAAGCCACGTGTTAAGGAGAAATGACAGAAATCTGATAACAAGCAATTCTTGTGCAGTGACTTCTCTCACACATGGTTGGTTCTACTCAAGTCAGTAGGGTGTTTTCTGCTTTCCAGAGATTGAAAGATGTGTAGAACAATTCAGTCTGCTGCATACACTGGTATGTATACCCTATTTGTAATTCCACCAACAGGGACCACTCTGCTGCATGTATTCTCCTTTCAATTCCTGTAACAGTCCTCTGCCTGGAAAGAAAAAAAAAATAGTATGTTCTGTAACAAATTAAATAATGGAAATGGGCTTCCTTCTCAGGATGTTTACATCAGGGTTGGCCTTCTCTATCTTGCGTCTATACCGCCATAGAGTACAACTCTGAGTAGTGCTTTGTGAAAAAAAATCTTCAGGTGAGATTGTATCTCAGGTATTCATCAAGTAATGAATTATTCTGGATATTTATATCCTGACTGCCATGCAACATGACTTGGGCTGAATGCTCTAATTTAGCATTCTTGCCTGCGTGCAAACTCTGCAGCAACCTGATTAACATGAGGCTAACATTTCTTCTGTTTTTTTTTTGTTGTTTGGGTTTTTTTTTTTTCTATGACATGAGGTGCTTTCCTGGGCCTAAAACCATTAAATCTGTCAGTATTTAGGCATTGTTACAGTAACAGCAGTCCAGGTGATTTGCTAAGAAGCTCACTGATAATGTTGCTAACATTAAAGAGCATTTGGTCCTCTTGCAGTTACACCATGAGTTATAACATTCATTTTATATACCCAGTTACTGAGTATAACTTGAAGAAATCATGAGGTTGGGATTTTAAGCTGCAGTAGATTTTTTTAAATTTATTTTTGGAAGAAAATTTACACATTGATAAAAATGTGCTTCTCAAAGCACTAGAAAATGCTTACATGCAAATTATACTCTCCAGGGAATAGAGAGAATGCAGTTTTTATAGGTTGCACTTGTCTGATATGCCATACTGCAACAGTCAGTATTAATTTATCAACTGATAAACAGTTATGAGGTTAAAGAGGACTGGCTCACCTTTGCAATATTGTAGCCCACTAACTTTTGTTCTAAACTATCTTACTTGAAACATTAAAAATGCAGAAAGATAAACGAAGGCTACTTAAAACTGATAATACAACTATTTCTGCACTGATCCTGCTTAACTCCTTTTCAACAGCCAAACTTCTCCCATTTTTCTTTGGATGGGGTGAGGCAAGCAGGGGCTTGAGGGAAGGTGCCCACATTATACTGGCTTTGTACTTTTGCCAAAGGAGGAATTTACACACTGATGTTACTTTAAAAATTTCTCTTTTAGTTCATCCCGGATTTTGTTTTTAGAGCAATAGTTATAATACATGACCTGAAAATAAGGCTAAGATTGCAAAGTGAAGCACCTAAACTTGAAATGTGACAGAAAAGAGGTTTCTAACCTGGGTGATCTCATTTGTTCATAGTGATGGTCTTTAATTAATCCTTTTTTTTCTTTTTTTTCTTTTTTTTCTTGTTTTTTTTTTATTCTTTGCTTACAGCATATACGTGCTTAAGTTACAAAGCTGGGCTTTTCAATATAGTTGTGCATGAGCTTTAATTTAGTTTTTAATATAGTTTTAATATTTGTCTATATGTGAGTATATATCCTGTGAGTCTGGACCAGCCTTATTCCTTTGTACCACAGTGTTTCTTTGCTGAAGTACAGAGGCTAACTTGAACCTGGCTAACCTAAAATACTTAAAATATGTTGCCTTTACTACTTAGTGGCAGAGATGGACTTTGAAGAGTGCTTTTTGCACTTTCTGTAGTACTCTGTCCGTGTAAGTTTTGGGCAGTGGGATTTGTTGATGATATTCGACAGATGATGCACAAACACAGTGTATTTTCTTTTTCCTACCATCTTCATAAATGCTGAAATTGCGGTAATAAGAGTTGTCTGTATGCTTATCTAGTGATACCATGGCTGGCACTCGTGATCTTAACGCTCTGCAAGTAGTTGCTACAGAGTCCGTATATTTTGCTCTGATTAATCATGGAGGCTCTGACCTCATTTGTCCTCTGTTAGACAAGGGAAAAAGAAGCAAACTTCCCAGGTTGTCAAGCTAGTGGTAGTACCGCATCCACTGTATCCCACAGTTTTCTTCTAGCCTGTATTTTCATAGGAAACCATGGGAGATATCAGGCCCTTCAGCTAAAGCATGCAAAATGGGTTAACCCATTTACACTGACTTGCTGTTATGCCAGAGATATCTCCTATTTGGTCTAGCAATCTTTAAAGATGCTTTGGGGTGAGTTTTCTTGGTACTTACATGAATCGGAGTCTCTGTGTAATGGTCTGGATGCAGTCTTCCCAAATACTATCAATCATCCCACAGCAGGTTCTTTCTCTGAAGATCATAGGTAGCAAGACAAGGTCTCTGTGGTTTTCTGCTTGTGCTCAGGTATAAGCTTCTTCATCTAGAAGCTTTCTGAGCTATCAAAAATGACACAATGATTCTTAGCATTTTCTTGCAGAGAGACTTAACAAAAATTATGTATACCTGAATGTCTGTTCTTTCTTTCAGAAAATTGAAATGTTGGGGGATTCCAAGAGGTCATGAGCAACTGCTGCCAGCCAGCTCACTGTGGAGAGCTTGTAACATGGTTCAGTGTGCTATTTCATGCTGGAGTGATATTACAGAGATGAAATAGAGCAGTGACAGATGAGGAACCCAAGTAAAATAGAGAGCCAGGGGGTCTGGAGAATGCAGTTGTCCCTTCCAGTCCCCTGGCAACTGAGCTTCAGTGCTTCATTTAAAGTGTTCACTTCCTTTAACAAAAACACTTACCTGACACTGACCGGCTTCTACCCTCCATCCTTGAAAAATATGACACTAAAGCGAGAAAAGTTAAAATGCCTCCAGAAGAGCGGTAGAAAACAGTGTGAAAGTGTAGCAGGTAGCCAGGCAGCTGAGACCCTCTGCGAGATAAAAGACCTAGAGGCCGACTGAAGCTTTCATCCTGTGGATAGAGGGAGGAACCACCTGGCTACTTCACTGTGAGGCTGTAGTTCCCAAGGTCCCCAAGAAAATCTCCCGTTCTGAAGCATACCTTTCACACAGATCTGTTTCTGGCAGGTACTTCAGCAATGGTTCAGCCCTCAGGGAATGTTGCACTATAAGAAATGCAGAGTTTGGGAGTATTGTGCAAAAGGGGCAAAGTACTACATTTAGCTACCTTGGTACAATGATACAGTCTTCTTTGCTTTTCTGAGAAACTAACTGTGTTGGGTCTGACATCCTTTCCCATCCTTAGAGCTCAGTTTAAAGGTGGCTGTGGAAACCTTTGGAAGTCTTTAATGGGTATATGCCCCATTAGTCCATCCGTTGCCTGCTTTCTGCTCCCCTCGCTCTTGCTAGCTTTCCTAATGTAGACTTCCTTTACTGTTGTTGAGTTTTTTGTTATGTTTTCTGCCCTTCTAGTCTACTTGGAAGATAGACCAATTACGCTAAAGCATCTTCATGGTAATTCTGTAGTTAGCCTCAGTTATAGAAGAGCTATTTAGGATTGTCTGGCTTTGTCCTGGAACAGAAGGAGCATAATAGTACAAAAGGCCATTGTATAGCAAAAAATACTCATTCTTACCCTTTTATAACCCATGCAAATTTGTTATTGCCAGCATAGAAGGAAGAAGGGGTTGCTGTAGAAGAAAGCAAATGGACAGTGGAAATCTTCATACTGGAGAAAGCTGGCAGAGCATTTGGAGTCATCCTCTGTGACACAGAAAATAGACTGGTGCTAGTAGTTGCTGATGATCTGACCATCACGTGTCACATTTGATTTTAGTAGGAATACTCATTTTCAGAACTGTAGAAGAAAATTGCTTCTTTATAGTCAATGTCCCCACAGAGACTGCCTATATGGTTGTCATGGCTAACGTCACTTAGAACCATTGCTTGAGGCTAGAATTTCCTACTGTGAAATAATATCTTTTGTCTTAGATTATCTAGGTTGCTCTGATCATTTCCATGAAAGCATAGACATGGATATAGGATAAAGGGTAGGCTGTAAAGATACCTATAGGTATTTCAGCATTGCCAGATGCTTGGTGAGCAGGAACCTCCAGTAGTTACTTCACGTTGATCATTTTCCATTCTTTATGGAAGGTGGGGTGAAATTGGGTAGGCGGACACAACTAATTTGTGTTCGTCTCCTGTTATGTTGTTTTGTAGGCCTCATTGTGCATCATTTTAGCAGGGCAATCTACAAAAAAAAAGTTGCAGATTTCCCTTAAAATGTTTACTTGTAAATTGCTTTGCCAGATAGCCCTGTGGCTTGGGGTGCAGCAGGGAGAGTTGCCTTTTTAAGTACAGAAGTCTGGTTGGTGACTGTGGGTGAGGTACTGTTGATATCAGTTGTCAGAACAACTGCCATGTGATCAAACCACAATCTTTTCTTCTCTTTGTGAGTATCCTAACTGAACAAAAAGGTTTTTTTTCTCTGTTATGTATCAACTAAAACACTTTGTTTTGAGCTTGTCGAGTCATTATTTCTAAAAGTGCCATGAAAGGAGAAGCTTCTGAAGTGATTCCTAGCAGCTTCGGTTTATGTATTTACTTTTCTTAAGCAGCTGAGGAAGAAATAAGTATGTTGGGAGGATTCCAGTCTCTTACTGTTCTTCATCATTACAGCAATAATTAATAAATTTGCTGGTGTCTGCATTTCTGTCTTGGCAGCTAAACCTTATGTCATATGATGGCATGTTGCTGTGCAGTGGTTACTCCACAGAAAAGGTCCAAACCTATCTGCTTATGCTGTGGTGGTCATGTCTCACTTGTAAATATGTTTGTGTTGCTCCTAGGAGAGACTTGTGTTGCTTCAGTTACATAGCAGCCTTAACTCCTGTAATGGATTAGATCCCTGTGAAGTCATGCAGAGCGCATTGGTTGTACATGGTTGCAGTACTTCTTGTCTTTAATGTGGTATGAACAAGTAGGAGTGCTGAGGTATAGATGTGTTTGCCCTCTCTTCTGTACCCAGAAGAAATTGTGGATCAGGAATTATTCTTTCTTTTCTCTTTCTCCTGTCATCTCTGGAAATGTGCCATAATGTGGGGATGGCATTTTCTCTTCAACAGGCGCTGTGATCCTGTCTTTGTCATTCTGGTTTAGACAACAAGCCAGGCAAGAACCAGTGAATAGAAAAATTTTTCTGTGTAGGGGCTTCCAGCCAGCTGGACAACGAGAGCAGCATGCACTCCAGTCCAAAGCAAATACGAAGGAGTGTCTTCCCCTAAGATCTTTCCCTTCAGACGCCTTCAGAAGTGCGTCTGCCAGGCAGAGCTGCGTGGTGTGCTGTGCTGGGCTGGGACATGCCTTTGCCTACCTGAACAAGTGCTGAACGTCCTGCTGAGACTCCCATGGGAACTGCACCATGGGAATGCCATTGTGCGGTTGGGTGGAAAGATATGTATGAAAGAGCTTGAGCTCTTTGAAGTGGTTATCTGGAATGGAAACTTTGAAAAGACAAGAGAGCTAAATGGCTGACGTTCCCTTTCTAGCGTTAATAAAATATCTTGTTATAGAGGCTCATATTTCAGAGCACAGGGAATTCTTCTGTTTTTTTTTTCACTATGGAACTTGATAGCAGGCTGGTTTTGATTAGACAGGGAATACAGGCAGTTAATAATAGATGGTATTTAGAACGGAGAATTTGCATACTTGCTAATGACGTCTGCAGTGTCACAGTGATCTTGCTGATGGCTAACTAAGTGGCAGGTTGGTGTGAAACTTGACCTGGTTATTATGTGAAATGTCTATTGACCTTAAAAAAGAAGCTGCTACTTTAATCTTTAACAATATTGGAGGGGTTGTTCATTATTATCTCGAAAATTGCATTCATCTTATAGATATAGGAACACAGACATTTGGAACTATTCGCAAAGTGTTTCCTAGAGTAGGCTGAGAAAAAGAAAATAGTGTATGTTTCTGAAGTTATGGTCTCTGTAAAGTAAGGTCCACAACAAGCAAAGCATTCTAACAGTTAGGCTGGATTCTCCTCCGATGCCAGGTGCTATCTTAATTCCGCCTGTGCCCACAGACCTTTTGCATTAGAGAAATGCATGCAGAAACATGCAGCATTTGCATATGCATTCGCAGGCATATGATATTTAACCTGCCACTGTATGGCTTTACCTACATTACGCCATGTTTGACTGCTTTCTCATGAGAGGAGGGTTAACCTCTTCCAAAAACAGGTTTTCCAGGCTACTTTCTGATACATGGTAGTTGAGACTGTCTCGTTCATGGCTGTTCATCCTCATGACACAGAGCGTTGTACCTCTGCTCCCTCGGTGATGCTTTCTTGCGCCCCTTCGTCTTGGGAACAAACACATCTGCAGCCCCTGTCTCCAGTGAACATACTTCAAGAAGAAGTGCCATACTTCCAGAGCCAGCTGTTCCACCTAGTATGTACTTAAAGCTGAAAAACAATGTACTGAGCATATTACGTTATGGAAATATTGAATGTATTCTGCATGGGTATATTATGGCTGTCTGTGATGCCTGTTATACCAGCTGTTACTCGATTCCTTTTTGTTCATGATCCTTTGTAGTTCATTTTCTTCCATTTTGATAGTATTGGAGTCTCGATGATAGTATTGGAGTCTCAACCTGCTTTCCAGGTGCACAGTAAAAGTGTCATTTGGTCCTAGAAGTATATTAAAACATTCTTCAGAAATACGGTAGATATGCTTTCACACATAAACAGCTTTGTACCACAACGCTGGATGAGTCCGAACATCTTGTCCTCTAAGTGGTGAGCCATCATAGGAACATCCGAACGCTGGATATCTGAACGTTTGACTTCAGTACTGTTGTTACCTTATCCAGAACAGACACCGCTGCGATTTGCCATGACAAGGACAGCAGGAGAAGTCTGCCCAGGGTGGGAAACATACAGGATAAGGTAGTGTAACTGCATTAGATAAAGATACAGGCTCCTCGGAAGAAGCACCATTTTGATTACGTGTGACCCAGAGAGGCTCTTTCAAATGGGAGTGGGATAGAGGAGCGGCTTAGTGGGACGAAGGCTCCTGTCTTCTTGTAGAGAGGGCAGTCCGCGTTCAGCTGCCGGCGCATGGCTGGGGTGGCTGTTTCGCACTGCCGCTTCGGGGAACGGGAGCGCGAGAGGAGCGCGTGCTGAGAGGCGCCCTGCAGCCCACGGCGGCCTGGCGGGCTGCTGTCCCCTCCGCAGGCCTGCTCGGACAGCACGCAGCAGCTTCTGCAGGAGGCACGCTGCCTGCGCAGCCTTCTTCACTGTGCTCCCTCCCCGCAGCTGGCTCTAACTGCTGCTGCAAACTGGTCTATTTCCGTATAAACGAGATTAAACCGGGTAGCAGGCCTTCTCACGTAACCGTGACCATCCCCTACGTATGGCCCGTCGTCAGCGCGAACGTTGCAGCAATGCCGATTCCTGTTAAACCTTAGGAAAACATTGGTGTGTCTGTGGTTTTGGAAACAACTGGGGTCATTCCTGACATCTCCGTTGAGTCAGGGTGCCTTTTTCCTACTGTGTAGCGGGTGCGCAATCTGTTGACCGGGCAAGTGGCTCCTTGCAGCTTTCTGTGGCTTTTGAAGGTCTTTTTAGACCTGTTGCCCAAGCTGCTTGGTCTCCTTGATCTTCATTGCGACAGACCTCAGGAGGCTTTGTCTAAAGGTGTGTATGGTGGCTCTGGAGGGAACAGCCAGTAACCATTGCGCAGTTTTGTAGGTCTTTATCTTTCATGTGTCTGAGGAGTGTTCATGCTGGTAAGACTCCACTGAGATATGAAATGTTATTTCAGTAAGGCTTAGTTTCCAAACTCTTGACCATTGGTGTATCCTTTTCATGTTGTTTTACATTATTTCTATTCAATGCCTCTCATTCAAACAAGTTCTGAAAAGAAGGTTTTTTATAAGTCCCTTGTTTATTTATGAGACACTTTAAGCATAGTTTCCACAGGAAATCTGAATTTTCCAAGATTTAGAGAAGATTAGCTCCAAACAAAAAAAATCATCTGAAGTTCAGAAGGCTTGGGGCACACATCTATCACAAAGCTTTTGTGTCCTGACTCTTAAAATGCATTTTCTAGTAACGCATCTCTGAACACTTAACGGAAAGAAAACTTAACCCACTGCCATGGTTAATATATCTCTTTGCATTTTCCTTTTCCTGTAACTTAATCCAAAATTACTCAGGTCAGTTATTGGTGTTTATTTTTAAAAATATATTTTACAGGAAGTACTATTTTTTAAAATTTAGCTTAGCTTGCAAGGATATGATCCCATAGTAAGTAAAAGCCATGGGTTTAAAAATAATCCCTCTTTATTTTGGAGAATAGATTTTTTTAGATGTTTTTTCCTTTTTTTAGCATTTATTTGAAACAGAGTTCCTAGCAGTACTGAATACAGAATACATGTTAAATTAAATAATGTTTATTTTCATATCAACTAAACCATAATACTTTAAAGTTCGTTTGTTTTGCCCTGAATTTTTCAGATATGGTTCACTTATGTGGCGATATTAACAGCTGTGGTAAGCATCACTTCAGGTGGCCGTTGATCTTGATCCCCTCCGTGCCCTTATTTTCCGTGTGGACTTTTGTGCTATTTTTACAAAGCATCTATGAGGCCTGATGCCCAGATAAAAATGTAAGGAGTGCTTAGTTTTCTAGAGACTTGTTGACAGATAATTTTGCTGGCTTTAGGTCATACCTGTGATCAGTGCAGCTCCAGAGGGTCTTGGCCACCATGGAGGATCCTGGGGAGGTGACCGGTGTCTTGGGGTATCTCCTCTTTTCACCCACTGGTGGCAGAGGGGTTGATGTGCTGAGAGCCCTGCTTTAGTCCCGTAGTGCTCTGGCACCTGGAAGCGGCTGGAGCCAGTGAGTAGAGACAGATTTGGGCAAAGTGATGGATGGTAGGTAAGGTGTGGAGCTCACCAGCAAACCCAGCATAGAATTGTCTTGAGGTTAAGTGCAAAATAAGGGAATAATGGAGGGTGGAGGGAGTATGTGCGGTAGGTAATAAAGCCCTTGAGAGCAGCAAAACATCCAGCTGGCAGTGCTAAGCAGCCTCTGACCCCGTGCGTCGTACATGGACTTTTATGGCTATTCTTAAACCAGCAAAGCTCCGCGTGGCGCTGAAAGCTCCGCGGTCTCCTGCGCTCCCGCCTGCCGCTGGCATGGCTACGGCCGCGGCCGCCCCTCTGCTCCTCGTGTGGAGCCGTGCCGCTCGGCGAGCCCAATGCCGAGCCCGGCGCGCCGCGCGGCAGCAGCACCGCCGTGCCCGGGCGCAGCCGGCGTGGGCGCCAGCCCGGCCCCCTTCCTGCTTCCCTGGGAATTCCCGTGCTGCGCCGCTCTTCCGAAACACGGGCGTGCAGGAGCCCGGCAAGCGTGCCTCGTCCTGCTCCTCGTCCCGCTCGCGCCGCTGTCCCCGCCGGCCTTGGAGCCTGGGAGCTTAGCCATGGGAAGCAAGTAGGTAGTGGGACTGTGTGTGGGCAAAGGCTTTGCAGCCCTTGCCTTGTGCCTGTGAGAAGCGCCTTGTCTGGATGATTTTCTGCATTGCTCCAAAATTTAATACTGGGTAAAATTGCTAAGGTTCACTTGGGTTTTCCAGGTGGAAGATTGTGTTCCACTTAGGTCTCTTGAATTGCTCACCTAATGCTGGTTTATGTTCGCTAAAGATAAAAAGCTGCTGCCTTGTGCTTAGGCAGGACAGATCCAGGAATGAAGTAATGGCAAAACTATTGCTTTTAAATTTTTTTCCCCCCTCCTTGACTTTCTTTGTGCTGTAACCCTTAGCGCTGCACAAGTTGTTGATTCATTGCCTCCATGGTGGGAATGTTAGGGTGTACGAACATATTAGATAGGGCAATAGCTGCTCTGGGTAAATATGCAACCTTTTAGAGAAAAAAAATTCAAGGATCATTAGTAAGGCAAACCTCCATGGCTTGTGTTCTTTGACATAAGCTCTGGTTTAGCTGCCAGACAGGGAATGACAGTTCTCATTAGGCATCCACAAATGTGTGCTGCCATGTGTCTTCTGATCTGATTCACAGATTGCTTTGGTTACGCTTTCATCTTTTTTATGCCCTTCCTAAAAGAAAATGGAGATTAAATCAATCCGGGAACCTCTGCCAAAACTTCTATCCTAGTATGAAAATAAACCTTTTATTATTATCATGACACTTCTATGTGATGGCAGTGGCTGTGTGGTTGCTATAAAACTGCAGTGTATATGTATTGTGGTCAGTGTATATGTATTGTGGTATGTATAATGTAAAACATTTAATGAAGCTTTTGTAGGTAGGGTCATACAGGCAAGGCATTAAGATACCTAACAACGAAAAGAAGGGGTATATGTTTACATCATATCTTGTTTGAAGCACTGCTGGTTTTGAAACCCTGTTTTTCATGATAGCTTTTGCCTCCCTGCTTACATTTTCTGAGATAATACTGTACTAGAAATTGATGAAAGTTGGAAGCCAGGAAAAGATTCTGCTGGCACATTTTTTAGCCCTTAGAGCACAGTTCGCTAGAATGTATTTCAAAGAGGGGTGGAGATGCTGTGAAGGGGAAACTTAGTTCTTTTTGTAAAATAAACCCAGTATCCTGTTACTCTGCAAGGACCGTTCATTGTGAAAACCCTATAGGTGGGCTGTCATGGAAGGTGCAACCAAGGGGCAAGACAGGACCGACTGATTCAGAGTAAGATGATTCTGCTCAGAAAACTTTTCCCAGATTCCCCTTAAAACACAGAACCACAAATATTTAGTTAAGTGCTGTGTACTGTAATGCAGGATGTTTTTCTCCCAATTTGCCAATCAAATTAACTTCTGTTAGTCATCACGTTGAGTACTGAACACAGTCTCACACAGGGAAAATTCATGCCTTTTGGAACGGAAGTTAAAGCTACAAACGTTAAGTCTGTTTCAATAATTGTGGCAGTAATTTCAGTTTTTAATCTTTTTGTTGCTAGAATTTCAACACCAGGGCTTATCCATTTGCTCGGATCTATAGTACTGCCAAGCCAGGACATGCAGGGTGTTGGTGTTAACTAAATGTCATAATTTTGGTCATTACTATGTGCTATGTTGTCAACACATTGCAGTAGCTTTTAAGTTTGGTATAAATCCTGCAAAACATGTTGATATCTGTTTCGTCTTTTGTTCTGCAGTTCAGATGGAGAAAATGGATCAGATGAAAAAAAGACTGGAAAATCACCTACTGTACCGCTGCAGACCCCTACCAGTGAAGTGGAGTATTTTGAAGACCGGAAAAAAGTTGGTGTTGCTAGGTAATGCAAACTTTCTGGTACTGAGATAATCAAAGTGGTTCATTTAAGAAGTGAGAAAAACGTTTTATGGGACATTATCATCCCAGTTGTGTTAGTAGATGTGTAGCCCAGTACACATGTTTTTCCCAGTTAAGCCAGTTGAAAGCATGCAAACAGGGATAGGAGCCCCCTTCCAGAGGCTGATAGATCATCCACCACGAGCAGCCAGAATAGTGCAATTTTGGTCCCCCAGACTAGGGAAACATATTGCAGTGGTCAACGTCATTGCTGGATATTTCCTTTTCACAGCTGTTGAAGCCTGGAAGGAAGTCAAACGGAGCTGCAGTTTGACTCCTGGACTGTTTCAGGAGCGCTGTATCCTTGGATTAGTAATCATGCACAGAAAAGCCACGAATCTTAATTCTGGATTCTCTCACTGAGGCTTCCTTGCACTGCATATTGCATTGTATGGCTGTAGTAATCTCTTTGTAAAAGACTGTCATTCTTCCCATTTTGGAGAATTGGAGTACACTTGAAACTCTTCTGAAACAAACTGGAAGAGTATTCAAATTGTACTTCAAGAGCTTGGATGCAAAACCTGAACAACTTTCTTATTGTCAGATGAGGTCAATGTTCAAATGCTAACGTCAGTAGTCAGCCTGCTGTTTTGTTTTCAGGCACAAATCAAGTATTTATGAAACATCACTTGCCTTCCTGAAATAACCATTCGAAGAAGGCAACTACTTCCTGTCCTTCTAGTCTTATTTTTCTCATACAATTAATTGTTCTTGCTGGAGAGGGTTTTTTTTTTTTTTTTGGAAGGCTGTCTATAATTAAAGTTCAAGCTGAATGTTACATTGGCACACAAAGACACATGTGTGCTGTAGGTTTCTTCTATGAAGGACTACCAAGGAATTGAAGCCAATCTCCCTGCTAGCTAAGTCAGTCCTGCTGTGCAATTTCTTTCCTAAATTTAACTCACCTGTGTAACACTTGAGCATTATCTCCCTATCCCCTTTTTACAATTTTTATTGGAAACTCTGACCATCTCCAGTTTAGAAAATTAAGGAGGATGTACAATGGCAGATAAGATACACTGATGGAAACTGAGATTTTTGTAGCACCTTTCTTTCTCCATCCTACCCTGCACTTTGCAGCACATGTTCTCCAGGTCATTTAGTGAGGCCTGTGTTGTGCTCTTCCCCAGTCTGCATCTGAAAGCCTCCGAAAAAAAGCCAACTTATTTTTATAGCCTGTTGGTGCCTTTTTGCCTGTGCTGTAGATGAAAGGTCTCAGGGATAACCTTTTGCAGCTGATTTCTAAAGCAGTGTTATCCCTCCTCTATTTTTGTTACGATAAACAATCATGATGTGCATTTCTGCTGCATAAAAATAAAAATGATTTTAATGGCTGTCCTCACATCCTCAGACTTCCTCTCTAATTGTTCTACTTCAGAGTTCTTGTGTGTGTGTGTATTTATTCCTCCCTCTGTCTGCCCAATATGAATGTCCAAAGCTGTACAGATACAACTTCTTATACAGCTGGCACTCATAATTCCCCGTTGTGCATTAGCAACTTTACCCTCAGAGTTGCTGGCTCTCTTAATGATTTCATTACCTTACCAGTTCATGGCTTTGATCTACACCTATTTCTTCTCTGTTGCACTTTTAAAATGAGTTCTCATTTTGTAATATAAGTTCATAGTTTGAGTGCATTGCATTTCACTCTGTACTATTTTTATCTTACTTTCATCACTGTGCTGTTAAGAAAACAGTATTTCCTGTGTTCTCAAAAAAAAAACTTCAAGCTAATATCTGTGATAAATTATCATGTTGTAGAAATGCCTTGAACTTGATTCCTCCCCACTTTGAGCTAGTAATTTAGAATATTTCCTTTAAAATACAAAAAGACCTTCCATGAGGGCGGGTGCAGTTTACTACTGAGATGTATTCCTCTTCAGTGCTTGTGTAATCCCTGATGAATCAGATAAGAACTTCACGCAAATGTGTGGCCTGTTGATAACTACCAGGACTGATGAAAATAGGTCAATCATGTCATGTGAATACAGTTTTTATTCTCATTTTTTCCTTTCAGGACAAAGAACAGTGCAGACAGCCCACCCGTAACAGTGGACATCAAGAGCGACTCAAAGATTGAGAGGAAAAAACGTGTCTCAAACCAGGTAGTGCAGACGATACACTTGCTTATATATACACTTAGTAAGAGTAAATAAATAGGCAGTTGGCAAAAGCGGAGATTTATGGTAACGTGGGCATAATGACAAGGTAGGAAATGGAATTGGACACTTGTTTGTAAAGATATCTAATAAGACATTTGTCTTTGGGTGTGGGCCTCTCTGTTTTTTAGCTGAAGGCAAATGCACACTTTCATAAGCTGTTTATGGAGGTTCCCATGGATGAGCCACTGAAACAAAGTAAGTATTAATCCCCTCCTCATTGCTGACTCTGGAAGAAAGATATGGGTGACGTTCAAGAGCCACTACCTGAACGCTAAAAACCTTAATTCCAGCTGCCTGGAGCAGCAAACTTTCATCCATATGCACTCACTGAGTATTTCTGTTGTAGTCTTGCAGAATTTTGATTTCTTAAATCTTCAGATTTTGGGCATCTCCAGGAGTAGTTGTCTTCTTTGTTCTTCTAAACAGAACAATCTGGTGCGACCTTTTGCTGATACCCATGTTTGTTACTTAGTTGTAATAGAACTAGTTACGTGCCTACATGTTTGTAACTGTTATTGCTGCTTTAAAATTCAAAAGCATTGTTAGGAGAAGGATTTACAGTGCCTAAATTCACATATTCCTGTGATAGTTGTAACAAATGAAGTTATGACTTTAAAGTAAAAACAAAAAGTTAAAGAAAATGTTATCTTGGTTTGTAATTACCATAAAGATTATAAAATGGCTGTGTGTTTTAGGTTTTACCTGTGCTCTGCAGAAAGAAATTCTGTACCAAGGAAAGTTATTCCTTTCTGAAAACTGGATTTGCTTCCATTCCAAGGTTTTTGGTAAAGACACTAAGGTTAGTGAAAATGTCATTGTTCTGCAAGTCTTGAATAGAAGTGCTCAAACTGCTGCCTGGCTGACTGTTGCTGGATACCGTAACGGCCGTGCAGCAATGCCAGAAAAGCCACTTCAGAACTGGAGCACTGCTGTTATTAGACATCCATTCCATCTCAGAAGGGAATTCCTGTGTGGAAAAAGAGGTGTCAGGAATGGATCTGACATGCAGCGGTGAGGCATTGCCAAGCCCATGTAGCGAAAGCCCTCCTGGGAAAAGTATGAAAAAGAGAGGGTGGTGGCAAGGTGGAAAAACAAGGTCAGAAGACTCCAGCTGAGAACTGGAGGGAAGAATCAAGCACATTAAACATCAGAATAATTACACATGGAAAAACTAAACCTGGTTTCAGAGCCAAGTGGCTAAGGGCTATGAGGGATTCCTCTGGCTGCATGAGCAGAGAAGGGAGAGAGAAACCAGTCTGCACCATCTGCAAGGTGTTTGCACTTCTCAGCCCAATGTCAAAAGCAGAAGTGGGACCTGACTAGTCAGAAAGACGGTAGCTCACTGTGTCATTGTATGTTCTCAGTGCAGATAGTTGCAGCTACTGCAAATTTCAAGCTAGAAACCTTTCTTTTTAACTCTAAAGGACCCAGCTAAGGCTTGCCCCCACCAAGGGGATGCTATGGATACAGGTGGTAAGAAATCCTGTCCAACAGCCACTGCTCTCTTGTTGTTTTGGAGGCTTGGGGCATTTTCCCGTGTTCACGTAAACTGATCTCTCTTTGAGCTTTCATTAGGAAATAGATCTTGATTTACTGCAAGGATTCTTTCCCTTCTCAGGAACTTCCTTGCATACTTAAACAGTATTCTGGTTTAGATCTAAACTCTTGGTTTGTGAATAGGGTGCTATTTTTTCATAGTGACCTTATGACTTACTGTGTGTGACTACCTGGCTCAAGAAATTGAGTTTTTATTAGTTGTCAGTTAGTGGATGCTCTTAGTTATAGGTAGTGCATTGATGTAGATGACATGTGTGTCAGTGGAAGCCATATGGCATGCACAGGAAATTAACAGATACTGTTAATTCTAACTCATAGCAGCTATCTTAGCAAGCAGTTTCATTAAAAAAAAAATGTGGTGAAGCTATTGGCTAAATAGTTTCCACTTCAGCACAACTACATGTGAATATGAGTACTCCAAATTGAGTTGCAGCTTTCTAAAATTCTAATTAAGTTACATACATACAAATAAAATCTAACAAAACTCTATCAAGTAGAATAGAAAGACCTGGGGAAATCATACAGTCCTGCAAACTGTTCTTTTTCAATAGAATACCAATATAGTTCTAGTTTTGGGGGTTATGTATGTATATGATGCATAAGAGTAAAAGTATTAGAGGACTGAGTAGAGTAGGTTCAATATTTTTAAATATGACTGTAATGGTATTCCATCTTTGTTCCACCTAGCATCCCAATTTTTGAAACTGTATTTTAAAAAGGAGGGAAAAATTGAGATATTTAAGGAATAAAGTTAGTTGTTTACTACCCCATGCATCTCACTTTAGAGCTTGGTTCAGCCACACAGAGCAGGCACAAATATTTTTAGAAATGTTATCAACAAAACAGCTGGAAAATTAAGGATATGATGAAGAGTAATGTTGCAGGGGGTGGGAAGAGGAAATCAAACTTGCCAGGAGGAATAACATTCTTGGCAGTAAGGTATGTTGATAAAGTTGCCATGGCACAAAAGCTTTATTTCTTGGAACTTGTAAAACCATCTGAACTCAGTCATAAAACTGTTCTGTTGTGAGAAGAAGCAGGATTACATGTTCTAATAAATCTCTCACGGTGAATTCTTCTACCTAAGAAATTTTTCTTAGCAAAGACTGGGGTGGAGGAAGAGGAACGGCAAAACAGCTATATAGGTCTGCAGCTCTGAGTCTGCGGTGAAAAAATCCTGCTTGCCTGAAAATAAAATGCTTCTGCTGCAGGACTGAGTAAGCTTTGAAAGACAGCACTGCCTCTCCAGGCTGTTGTGTATTGGCCTGGCATCCCTTTTCTAGAGCTCAGTATCATCTTACACATTTTAGTTTCTCTCTATGTTGCTTACAAGTAAACCATATTTCCCAGAAGAGTTTTTATTACAGGGAAGTAAAATACTTTGCAGTGATTTTCCCAATTCAATCTAGTTCTGGGGTAAGAGTGCACTATGCAAATATTTAATCCTCCTTAAGGACTCTATTGTCTTGATTACAGTAATGTTATCCATCAAAATAACATGCAGCAGAATGAATTAACATCCCTGATTTAAGGTTCTTTGAGGTGAACTAAGCCAGTTAGACAACTTCTAAGTTGCATTTCTTATAATTATCATTGATGATTTTTGCTGAAAAATCTCTTCAATAGAAGTTAAGCTGATTCTGACTCAGAATGGTTCTTTTTCCTGTCAAAAAGATTTCATAGCTGCTCCTTTTCCTCCTTGCTTGACAAAGAAGTTTTTTTTATAAAAAAAAAAGAAAAACAAGCATTGCAGTACTGTGAAACACAACCATATTCAGTCCAAGAATAGAAAATATAGTGGACGACTTATTTAATGACTCATTTTCAGAAGATTGTCCTCTTACGCAGGACAAATAGAGTTCACCTATTTAAAGAAAAATCAATAGAGCGGTGATGGTGGTCAGACTTACAAAGTCCTAGACCCTGGCTTCCAAAATTACAGGCTTTGTGGTTTGGGGTGTGGTTTGTACATTTTTTGTGCTAGTACCCATTCTTAACAAAACTAAATACCAAGTCTCTACTCTGTAGATGACAAGCAGAGATTTGCCTTGCCATCCATATGTAGTGCCTGACAGTCTTGCAGCCAGACTAATGTACAGAAGTGCTTTTTTGTTACCTGAAACAAGAAACAATTTAATGACTTGCTCTTACTGTGTACTTATTTTTCTAAACAAAAGTTAACAAAGAAAACTGCTCCAAGAGTATTTTAACTGTCCTTCTGCACTGAGCTGTGTTTTCTTTTGGTTTTTGGTTTTGTTCTGTTTGGGTTTTTTTTTTTTTTCTTTCAGTGCTGTGATCACCTATTGCACAATCTCCTGATACTTCTATCTTGCTTCAAATTTCTTGCGTCGCTGTGGTGGTGTCCTGAGGGCCTTCTAACAGGAGCAGTAGCCAGGAGTATCCTGGATTGCTGTGCTTGCCAAACTTCCCATCAGTCAGCTCTGGGCTTTTTAATTAAAAGTCCAAGCAGCAAATCATTTGTATGCGATGTGAGATTTGTGAGAAGCACCATACAAAATATCTGAATTGAGATATTCTGAAACTAATTTTCCCATACTAATGGGGTTGAATGTAAATTAAAAAACAGGAAGGAAAATTGTTGAGTACTTTTCAGTATCAATGTAGAAAGGCTGACACAGGGATCAGTTTAAACGAGTGAGTAGGTGTGTGGGTATCGAGTCTTTTGACGTACTGCAGGACAAGCAGTTTTCCCAGCTGCTTGCTGCAAACCAAGGGTTCAAAGTGGTGAGGAAGAGCAAGTTCAGTGTTCAACAAGCATCTCCTGCCTGATGATGTTTCAAAAGCTTTTGTTCCTAAACAAAGAAACCTCTAGGACTGGTTTGTTCTGCAGGTACACTGTGATCTGAGCCTGAGGTCTTGTAAGAGGGAAGGGATCCAAAAAGGAAGCACAAAAATAAAATCTGCAGTTGAGAACTGATAAAAGTAGAAGTAAAAAGAGTGGAATAGTCATATTAGTTTGAAACCATACCTGCTCTGTGTGGGATGTAGGAGAGAAATCTTTAAAGAAAAGTGCTAAAGGTCTGCCTCGCTGTAGTCGGTAGGCTTGGCTCCTTAGGAAAGGGCATTCGGACGTGCATGCATGTTCTGGGACTCCTAACAATATGATGGTCTTGTTTCAGATCAGTATACCTGTGCTCTCTGTGACGCTACTAAAGAAAACCAAAACTGCCCTCCTTGTGCCAAATGCCCTGATCATAGCAACAGTCACAGACAAGGTAAGTACTGAGAAGGAGTGAAGCTGTCGTACCTTGCCTGTTCTATTTTGCCTTCCCCTGCTTATTTTCAGTTGTCCTGAGGGTTTGTTAAAAGGTTCCAGGTGCTAGTTTATCCAAGCAGATAATTGGCCACATGTGCTTGTTGAGAGACTGAGAACTCTAGATAGGCAGTAACTTTTTTTTCCCCTTCCCCTAACTCTCTGTGTTTTCTTCCTTAGACGTACAGTAAACAGAGCTATGTAGAACTTGCTGAGAAAATAAGAGAGGAAATCTCTGGACCCCACCTGTTCTTTATAATCCATCATTTCCTGTTCCCCAGAATTGCTGACCAGAGGTGCTGAGGGAACTGAAGGAGCTGGTCCAGAGAGCAAGTGCAGAGAGGATTACCTGCCCTGTTGGCAGCTCTGACAATATGCTTGATTTTACTTGGGTCTCTCATCTGATTAGTAAAGCCATATAAACAACAAAATACAGTGATTCTGGCACTTGGACTGCAGTAACTGCAGCAATTGGAAAACCTGATTAATCCTAAGGGCAGCTTTAGAGCCAGGCTGTTTTCACTGCACAAACAGGGAGACGAGGTACAGTGAGTTGTGTTTTGAAAGGGATAGCAAAAGCATATCACCCAAAGTCTTAAAAAAAAAAGCACTAGGTTATACTCGACATATTACAAGGTATGGTAAATTCTGTTTTATGCCCCTGGCGAGTAACATCTGTTCATAGGCTTAGAGGAAATGATGATTTTTCTCTGCTGTACAAAAGTGCTGGAAATAGTTACTTGATCAGCAAAGCCCCATACTATTTTTATTTGGATAAAAGGTCGTTTTTACAGTGTGCCTTTTCTCAAACAGTTTTGGAACTTTTGTTTTTCAGTACATGTTTGTCTCCTTGCTCTCCAGAGATAACACCTACAAACTATTAAAGTCCATCTGTGGACATCTTGAGGTGAGTATGAACAGAAGTGAAGATGTTATATGTTCATACTACAGCTCTTCTGCTTTTACAGGCTGGGCAGTTTCTGACTATGTTCATTGTTAAAACTTTTTCTTTTTTTTTCCCCCCCCCCACAACAGGATACCAGTGTTGGCAACAGTCCCAATCCCTCTTCTCTTGAAAACAGTTTCAGGGCTGATCGTCCTACAACTCTGCCACTGGTCAGTGACTTGGGTGTTTGTTCTCTTTTTGTGTGGCACTATTCATTGCAAGTCCTGTTTATGATGTCCTTAACTGAAGCAAATCATGTGCTTCTTGTTTGTAAAACTTCTGTGAACTTTTCAGCCTCAGGAAGCAGTGGAAGTGATTGGCATGAATGAACTTTGAGCTGATCAGATGCAGTATGAGGGCACACATAAACTGTTCCTAGCAGTCAAGTTTCATGGTGCTCTATAATCACTTATGGTTGCTGCTTCCCCTGCTGGATAGCAGTCCGGCATTGCTTATGAAGTGTTTCTGGTCGCAGTCCTCTACAGTCCAGTTCAGGCAACTGAAAGAGATATGTAACCATGCAGTGACCAGAGTCTAACTTAACAGTCTTTCTCTTGTTCATGTACCTAAGCTTTTTACCTGAGCTCTGGTGAGACCGGAGCTTGAATTCTGGTACTTACACAGTGCTTATTGTGCTAACTTGTTCTCAGTGTCTCGGTATTTGAGCTTTTTAAATTAGATTTAAATCTCTAATTGTTGGCTCAGTTTCTCAAAAGAGGCCAAAGGAAATCAGGCTGATCTTTCCTGTGACTCTCTCTTATTAGGATTTCAATGAAGACTATTCTGATCTGGATGGCATAGTGCAACAGCGGAGGCAAGAGATGGAGGAGTCCAGTAGTACAGGCTCCCAAACCCCGGAGCTGGAACGCTTCCAAGGTGAGAGCAGCCCTTGGTCCGGGGAAGATGGGAGTGGCACAGCTCAGTTTCGCTTCTCTAATCCCCTCCTGATGTGGAAATATATCTCTGATCCTCACCCCAGGCTGGGAGAACAATTTTAAGGTCTTTCTTGGAGCCACAATAGCTGGGTTTCTGTCACTGCTTACACGCCTTCTTAATCCAGAGTCAAATAATAGTTCTGCCAGAAACAGATCTGGTTCCTGTCACTAATGTCACTACTGCATCCAGTTGCTTACTCATGCCCTGCCTGCTCCCCTTTCAAGGATTTTACCCTATCAGTTATTTCAGCTGAGATGTAATACGAGATATTCTTTCTTTAAAGACAAAAGAAACTATTAAAAAATGGTTAAGGTCATCCTGTAACTTCTTCTGATCCATTTAAACAACTTTATATACAGAGGCAGATTTTGATCATCAGGAAAAAAAAATCTTTGATATGGTTGCAATTTTTGTTTTGCTTTATTCTTTGCAGCTTGAGAATACTGCCTAATTTATGTTTGTAACACTGCCATTTATTTTTACATATCTCAGATTCTTCACACCATCTGCCATCATGTTACACAGAAAAAAAATGCATATGTAAGAGTTCAAAAATATGGCAGAACTTGTTTTATATGGCACATATTGAAGGTCATTAGCAGCAAGATTCTAGGGTTCTCAGTTAGTATGTTAATATATATTAATACAGTGAGATTAATATGTTGGCATTCTGTTATTACTCCAGGCTTTATCTTGACTATAATGAAATTGTATAATTGCCTGTAGCCATTACTTTAGATGACACATTATCAATTCTCTTTTTCTTAAATAGCGCATTTTAGTTGGATTAGTTCTTACTTAATTCCTTTTTCTGTGTCTCTTTTTTTTAGCTCTATGATTTGAGGTTGTTTGCTTCAATTTGTTGTTTGTATTTACTGAATCTGTACATATTTTAATTGTTGGTGTTTGGAAAGCAACAACTAAATCGTGTTGACATTACTTGATGAGTGAATACTTTTGAGTAATTATCTAACTTGCTGCCTTGCTTCCTTGAGGCTAATAAGAACTTCAAACCTTTTTATTTTCCTTTCCACAAAAAAGGAGGGGAAAAAAAAGAAAGAAAGAAATCCAGCTAAAAATATCTCCCTAACAATAGAAATGAGGTGGAGAAAACCTGTCAATTGTCATTTTGTTTCTTTTTCATCATTAAAAATGTCCTGCATATGCAAAGCAAAACAAGCAGATAAAACTGAATGTGACTGGATTTTTCTGTCCCATCTCACTCAGATGTCTTTTGCTTTAAAAAGAATGTCATGAACTGTAATTACAATTTCCTTTTTATAGTAATAATCCAGTATCTCCATTGCATGTCATTATAGTGTTTTGAAACATCACTGTAGCATATTCAGTCCACGAGGGATGAGTTTTGTTTCTTCTGCCTGGCAGATTTAGTGATAATCTGCAAAGTTTGCATGGGTTGCCATCTTTCAAGGGGCCTGGAAATGTAAATGCATCATGCATCATCCCTTCCAAATCCTGTGTGTGTTTTGCAGTTGTGTGGAACTACTGTGCAAACTGTTAAGATTTCTGAAGACCATTAAGACTAAACTATCTGCTGCTTTCTATTCTGAGTCCAGAAGTGCTGCTATTAAAATCCTTCTGTTCCCCAACTCCTTGACTGATTTAAGTTACTGGTGGTTTTCTTTGGTTTCATATTCAGCTTTATTAAAATTGTTGTTTTTGACAGATTATCATGTTATTGAGACACAGACCCACCTGAAAGTTTCCAAGACTGAGGCAAAGTCTGTCCGTTCAGATGTACACAGTAAACGGGTACCTGAAGGAAAAGCCAGGAACACTCCTCGGAATGGTAAGGAATCAAGGGAACATCTTCATCTGGGTTGGATACGTCCACATAGCTGTGTCGGTTCATATTAGCTGTGGAAGATCTTTCTCTAGGTTGCATGCTTGCAAACTCCATTTGTCTGCCTTGCACTGCTTTGATTAAAACGACAGTTTGTTCTTCTCCCAGCAGGTCATTCTGAAGCCTTCAGGTTCTTCCACAAAGTGAAGTCCCAGAAACTTGTATCTCTGAACCAAATACTTATATTTTATGCAGTTCTGTAAGTAAAATTTTCAAAGTGTTATGGTTTTCATGGTTTCACATAGATGAGTATAATCTAAGTTCCTCTTGAAAAAAGAGGAGATTAAGGGGTATTGTGGCCCCTTTTTCAGAATAAATGCCAGGGCAGGTTTAATAGGCCTTTTACTTGTAGAAGCACAAGGAACTTTGCTTCCCAAAGGAACAAGGAACAAGGTTGGGTTGATGTCAAAAAGTTTAACTCCTTGCAAGCTCATTCTAAGTGGCACTTAACAAAGCAGTAGTGCTCAGCTAAGACTTTCAGAGTTGCTCAAATGCCCAAACTGAGCTGTATTTCTGACGTGTTTTTAAGAATGACACCTTTACAATACATGTACAAATATTTGTACAAAAATGTACAAATTAAAATGTACAAATGTACAATTTAAGTGGCTTTTAATGTTGAACTTGTCAGATATGCCTTAAGTGTCCTTATCCGTACAAACTCAGCTGAAATAGCTTATTTTCTTTCTCTTACAGTGTCTGTGTATTAATATTTTCTACCTTCTACATGAGATACAAAATCAATGTCCTAGAGGAACGTCTTATTTCCATGACATCCTTTGAGTCGCATGTTAAGGAGTAAGAATATACTGTAAAATTATTTTTAAAGACCTGTTTTCCAGTTTCTGTCATGCTCATCCGTGTTCTTCAGAAACCTGTGTGATACTTCACTACCCTGTAGTTCTTATGTCTGTACTAGCCACATGTAATAGCTTTCTGTTTGACACCTCTAGCACAAGTGTGATGAGTTGCGGTATATGGCAGCTTTCAGCGTGTTTCAGACAGCTGTAACTGCAGAGTTAACTACTGAAATGAAGTCCTTTCAGGAGCAAGGCCCTGCAGGGGGGAATGTAACTTATGTCTTCAGTCTTTATGTCACCTGGTTAGCTTCAGGCTAATCCATCTGCCTTGCTTTTATAATGTTTTCTAAATCTTTGAGCTACCTACATTCTTGTTAGAAAATAGTGCCCTGCCTCACTTAAAAGATGCATATTTGAAGAGAAGTGGCAGAAAGATGACAAATAGGAAACGAGGTAAGGATTTCCCTGTGTATAAATTAGAACCACAGCATGTTATTACCTCATGTTGGCTCACAGCACATAAGAAGTTGTATGAGAACAGCCAAGATCCTCCCACAGCCCAGAAGGTTTGAGGAGACAGCAGTGTAGACTGCTAATGTTTTCTTAGACATCTGCCAGCACAGCTCTCATGGTTCCACTTTGTAGTTCACAGATGTGAATCTAAACCCACCTTTTTTTAAAAATTCTTTTCCCTCGTGTTTTATGAACAGGAAATCTGCAAACAGATAGTGAAGAGACATACAAAAATATACCACTGTCAATTGCACTAGCTTTCCACCCTTTTTCCACAACAGAATATAGTTTCTCGTACACTGCTGAGAAAACTAACCAGTTTCTTCAGCACTAAAAATCAGTGTGACATGCAGGTCACTCCTCTGACTGTGTGCTGTCAGTCATATTCAACAACTGCTGTGCTGCTTAGGATCCAGTTGCTCTCAGCTATCGTCTGTGGACGGCAGCAGTTTGTGTCAGAGAGCAAAACTAGGCTCTTGATTACAGATAGGAAGGAAGGAAGTGGTTCATTGTGTGAAACAGGCTTGCATTTGTATTTTATTTAGCGTGCAGGGAGGGGGTAAACATTGCCTAAGAGCAGGCAGTGTTAAAAGTTTGGCTCTCACTTTTGGCATACTTTGATTTTCAGGATACTGTGACCCCCTTCTGAACACTCTAACAGGAATCTCCTGTTTTCTATCGTGCTGATCCCAAACAGTGCTAGATAGACGATGACCTAATGTGCACTTTTGCAGTGTCAAGGGGCTGGGCTTTTTGGTTTCCTCTAAGTCACAAGACACAAGGAACTTATGCAACTTTTCAACTTATTGCTGGCGGAAATGACTGTAAAATTTTCCTTCCAAGCTACTGGAGAATGAGACCTCACAAAGACTGTAGTCAAGAGAGACTCAGGCATGTGTGTCTGTAAACAAGTACGGATCAAAATGTTACCATTCAGAGTATTTCCATCTACATATATCTCTGTTCTCTATTTTTCTTTATTTCCCTCACACTTGCTTCCTTCTTTTGTTTGACAGCCAGCCAGTTCGCCAAAGTTTGGGATCTCATCTGCAAATTAATGCTGATACCCTCTGTGATGAGTTAACTGCTAATCTTATAAAATTGGAAAAGGTAATTTTATATATGAGCCAAGTGCTGAAACACTAATCAGATTCTTGCACAATTTCTACAGTTTGTTACACTGAAAAGTGCTGAATTACTTCCACGTCTTATGCCAACAGCACCATGCTTTCCAAGGAGAAATGCTGGTATTGGACTATAAGCTAGCCCAAGTATTGGTATGTCCTTTAAGATAGATTGAGCCTTAAGGCCATGAGTACTAGTAAACTGGACACTTCAGGGGTAATTACTGCATTTCATGATCTTGATTCTGGTTCACCAAGGCCATGGATTCAGACCTTAGTTTTTTTTGTTATTATTTGATTATATTTACCCTGTGTGGCTTTCATTTGTGGTGGGTGGGTGTATTCTTTAAAAACAGAAAAAAATGGCTTTCATATGTAGCCAGCCTCTCCATATAAAGCAGCTGGAAACCTGCCTGTTTCTCTTGAGCAGCACAAATGCCACTGTGCCAGCTGCGTGATCCCCTAGAGCTGACCTTTACTGTCATTCTCCAACTGCAAAATTAAATGCACTTGCTGACTGGAGCTGGATACCTACTCAAAACAGAAATGAGTGGGAAGCCTTTTTTCCACTTTAGATGTATTAAACATACACAAAAGTTCTGGAGAGAAGAGGGTGCCACTGGCCAAGTATGAAAAAAGAATCAGTGGAGTATAAATAGAAGTTATTTGAATTGCTGTATATTTAAATCACATGGGATATTTCTGCCTCTCTTTCTAAAACTGCATGCTTGCCAAAGCCTTTCAGTATCTATTTTTACCAAAGCAAGTTTCTCAACTAGCGTGAAGCTAAGATAATATTGTATGGTATCACTATTTAGTGTGGTGGAGAGTCTTCATGACTTCATGGTGGAGTCTTCACCACCAAAAATGAAATGGGAATCCTTCCCTTCACCACTCACCCCTTGTCTGTAAATTTGGACTGACATCAACAACCCTTCTCTGTTGTGAATAATGATATGAATATGATGAAAAAAATGCTGATCAAATGATTGCCAGATATTGTCTTTAGCCTAATTATGCCATTTAAGGGATTACTGCCTGTTGGCTGTCTGGGTCAGGCCCTGGCAGCATGGTTCGTTGGAGACCTTACTTCATTTCAGTGGGAAACCAGCCAGCCTTTTGCAGCAGAGCTATGCTATTTCCGTCCCTTATATAGTCTCCAGTCGAAGATGCAGTGAAAGGCAGCTGGACAGTAGTAATACTAAACATTTCCTGGAGAAGTGGCTCTCTCTCCTGAATTAGAGGGACTTAGGCCATGTGCTTTGTTTAGTTTATGTCTAAAGAACTGAACCCCTACGTAAGTCTTAGCTTGCCTTGCAGAATACTCGGTCACTGAGCTGCTGCCTACCTCAGTTAAATGGGCATCACCTGTAGCTGCTTATGCTACATCCTGGTCCTCTCTAATCTGGATCAGTCGGAGTTAAACAGTGAGCCTGACCCTACCCTTGTACTGCAAAACTGGTGGAAATCTAACAGCTTTACTGTAAACTCTGCAATCACTCTACACAGGCCTTAATGAAACGTATTGATATCTGACTGCCCCTGATTTGAGTTTGTTTAATGTGGCTTGTTGTCGCTCCCCCTCCCCTCCTTGTCACTGCAGCATTATAAACCAGAGCGCTGTAATGATCCAGGTTAAAGGCTGTGAATTACCCTCCAGTTAACAAATGTTCAGTGCAAGGTTACACTGCAATGACTCTTCTAGTGTGACCTCGTGATTTCTTTTATCAGTTGAACTCCAAACTTGAAACCAATCTGTTTCCATAGCTTAGCAGGACACTTTGGTATTTGGGTGTTTTTGACAGATAGCATGGTTTTAGGTTTTTAAAATGTACCGTATCAGGGTGCAGAGTTAAACTGGGAAAGAGAGGACGTGTCCTAATGAAACTTCCTCCGTTACCCTACTGCTCAGATAACTTTACAGGCTGAAATATCCTGCAACTAAACCTTCTGTAGACATTGGTTTCTATTTAGTGAGATGCAGAGAAAACATGTCATGGGATGCAGCCTGCTGTGTGCCTGTCACTCTGCTGTTGGGGACAGGAGGATAGAAGTGTGTGTGCAGGAACAGATCAAGTAAACCGGATCTGTGCAAATGGCTCTGAGGATGTGACTGCCTGGCATGGAGCTGAGAGTAGTGAGTAATGGGCCGTCAGTGGGAGCGCTGAATCTGGCTGTGCCACACGCCCGCTCATGGCTGCAAGAGCCTATGTTGCTGTGCACAGGTCATGTAGCTGAAGCTGTTGTAAAACTACTTAAAGTATGCCTTTGGACCCAAAAGTTGTGGTTTTTGAAATCTGAGGCTTTCACTGAGTTTTCATCATGTTTAAAATACTGGCAGCGAAGGGTAGCAGGGGTGTTAATCCATTTCTGTTTCTTTCTAGCTCTACAGTGTTTTCTTTTTTTCTTCTCCTGCTACTGTCTTATGCCTAGGAAGGACCCGTAAGACAAGAGTGCAGGAGAAGATCATAAGCTGTATCACCTTTATTTCAGTTGCTTGGCCTGGCAGGCTGTTGGCTCATTGTATCTAGATGTTTTATTTGAGCCTCACACCGAAAGTATTTAGCATACATGCCATGGGTATAAATAGCTGTGAGAGACTGCATACGGAGAGAGTGCTGAAGAGTATGTGGTTTTTTACTTCACTATGACACTCCCTGCCTCCTAATTGTTTTTTTTCTCTTGTTTTTTTTGTAAGATACAAAACAACCTGCAAAGACTGCTTGAAGATGGTGAATGAAATGTTGATGTTAGACTGCTTCAGACCTGTCTTCTGTTCCTGATAAACAGTTCCAAAAAAACTCTGCTGGCCGGAGTTCAAGCTTTTTGATCCAAGCCAAGTTTAAACTACTGTGTATCACCTGTCACAATGTAGAAAGTCTGTCTATTCTTGAACAATTACATATATCTATATATTTTGAAAATAAGTTTTTTCCTTTGCTATTGATGTGTGAAATAATTAATAGATTTTATATCTTGTTTGATTCTTGACTTGCTTATACCAGTGTAAACCTGGTATAACTGTGTTTACCTCAGCATTTTTTTTTTCTTGTACTTTCTCATACACGTGTAAAGGGGAAGAATTTCCGTCCTGACCTGTCCCATGCAGAAGTGTGTTGTGTGAATGAGCTGGGTATCATCTCATCACTGTTTCCTGTGTCCTGACCTAGCTTTCCAAAGATCACAGAACAGACCTCTCTGGGCTTGATTCTGCCTAGTGCTGAGCACTGAGTAAGTGCTTGGCTCTAAGGTGCAGTAAAGAGGTTCAGTTCCTCTGCCAGAGGCAACTGCATCACTGCTGGATGGGAGGCCTCTTGCTACTGGGCATTCAATTTCGACTGAAGTCAAGCTTGAAGTATATGTGGACTCACTAGCCTGTCAGTCAGAGTGCTTGTAGTTAGTAGTGCAGGTGAGACACGTCGTCGAAAGCTGCTGCAGTTTTTCTGTCCGCTCGTACAGCCTCTGTCCATGCGGCTCCCCGGTGCTCGGAGCCGCCGTCAGCACTTCCCAGAGTCGTGGGGAGTCCCGGCTGGCCACGCACGTGTGTTTCGTGTTCCGCCTCGTGGCCTCCAGCCTTCGTTTGTGACTCCGGGCACGGGAGCCTTCCACATAGTGGGAACTCTGGGATTGGCGAGGTAGCAGTAGAAACAGGTCCAGTGGAGTCAGTTAAATAAAGGGGATACCTGCTTTGTTATATTCAAATTGTTTTCACAGTTCCTGACGTGAGGTAACTGTTTTCCTTGTTTTGTTTTGCTCTCTGATTCACCAAGCAGGCTAGTTAGTTTTAAAAAAGCAATATTTAGGATTATATCAATTAGCATCTGTAAAATAACAGTATTGTTTATATATGCTATGCATTTTATAACCATTTCTGTGAAATGTATCTTACTTTGTTTAAATAAACTGTCTTTTTTTTTTTGTAAAACAGATGACTTGAAGTACATCTTGGGCCTGTCCATCTGTTTTAGTGAAATGTGATATTCATGATCTGAGTAGGCTCATGCCTCACAGTCCAAATTTTGACTGTTCAGAAGGAGGAATATCTTTCTGCTAATGCTTCTTTTTGTCGATCTCTATCCTAGACCATCCCAGACTGAGGAGACAGAATCGTGGGAGCAAGTTTGGCCCCTAGCATTAATCCACACTTTCTACAAACTTGCCTATTCTCACAGTACAAGCCTGGCATTCCTTCTTCAGGCAGCTTGATATTACTGGAATCAAGTTTTTGTGAGGGAGAAGAAAAAAAAAAGGGGGGATATTTCTTTTTCTTTTATTCCTTTTTCCCCTCATTGAGTTCTGTTAGCTCAATAACTTATAGAACTTCCTGGATTCCTACCTTTTCTTCCTTCTCCACTTCCCTCCTTTTGGTGTTTTAATAGCAGAAATATGCTTTTTAAATTATACATTAAAAACTGAGGTGTACACTTCAAGGAATCCCGATCATACCTACAAGCTGACCTGAACTGTACTGAGACACTGCTCCATTACACCAGTGAGGATGGTGCTTTGCCCTAAGAAAACAGGTGGGGAGAGAATGTTTGTCAAGTGCTTTAGGAAGGGAAGGCAGAAGCCGTGTCATTAGCCCTGTCATTAGCCCTGTCATTAGCCATTGAACAGGATAATGGCAGGAGTGACTGAGTAAACACAGGCAGATGGGAGCCCTTTGGCCTGCATGGCAGCAGGACAGAGTCTGGACAAAGGTGAGGAGAACAGCAGAAGCAAACTGCCCACGATGACAGACTGCAGACTGAGATCACAGATCAGGGCTGTGGGGAGCCTGCTCACTGAGGAGCTCGTTCCACGTGGCTTCACTTCCTCTGGCTTGTTTCATAACCTGGTTTTCCTCATAGGATGACTTCAAGGATTTAAGCTACTCAGTAAGGCCTGGGCACGTGGCAGGCAGTATGAGGCCTCTGCCACACCGGAGAAAAGGCCTTGCCACGCGAGACCTTGCGGGGTGCAGTGTGGTGTGCCGAGCGTGGTGCAAGCCCAGCAGCGGTTTGCCCTAACCCTGCTGGGAAGCGCAGCAACCACAGCAGCGAGGAGCAAGGAAAAGCCGCTCCCCAGAGCCCGGGGACGCGCCAAGACCCGGGGGCTTCTTCCATCTCTGCCCTTGAGCTGGTACAAGGAGAGGCCACGGGAGGAGTGTTCCTGGTCTGCCAGTATGAAGTACTGGTCGTGCTGCAATGGGAGGAAGGATGTGCAACTTTGGGGACGTCAACCTACACCAAATGTTAATAACTAATAATTTGCTGTACAGATTGCCTCGAAAGCTGACTGAAAAGTCAGTTTGATTTTATCTGTCTGTTGTCTCTAACAGCTTATAGGCTGGAACAGACAAGGGCTGCACTCCATCAGCTGTGGAGCAACCAGTGCTGCCCGGGTCTGGCAAGACACTTGGAAACTACAGTCTCATGGAAGCCAGCAGGAACAGATCCCAAATGCTTTTTTCCCCCTTTGTGCAGTTGCTGACCTCATTTTTTTTTCTTCTCAACAGGCTTAGTCCAAGTGTCTTCAGTCCGCATAAAGTCTTGTTCTAGCAAAACAAAATGGCTCCATCTCATAAAAATACAATGATATTTGAAGCAGCTGCCAAGACCCTCTGGTGGTGAGAGCAGGGGTTGTGGGTAGGCCCTGCCTCTTCTGCAGTGCAGGCTGAGAAAACCCAACAAGCAGAGTGCCGGGGGTGCCGGTTCGTGCCGCTGCGGGCGAGCGGGAAGCAGCAGCTCCAAGGAAAGGCTGGGAGCATGGGGAGCCCCCTCTCAGCCCAGCATGAGCTGCAGTAACTTCCCGTTGGCATTTGTAGCAGTCTAAGGAATGAACTTGTTGGGTTTTTTCAATACCTTCGCTGCTTCCGCCTGAATGTTCGTGGAGCTTGCAGTCGTGTTCTCCCTGCTGCGCCCTTGTGCTCTCCCTTCTGAGCTTCCAGCTGCCGGTCACTGGACAAACACCACAAAATGCGCGGTCGGTGCCGGGGAGCTGCCGCTGGGACAGCCCCGCAGCGGCCGCGGCGAGCGGCGTGTCGCTCCTCGGAACTCGGGAGGCCTCGCGTTTACAGACCAGGTGTGGCGCGCAACTAAGGTGATGGGAAAGCTGCCTGTGTATACAGAGCACTGAGCAAATAGTTACTCGTGTGCTCAGGGCCTTAGCACGAGGTCTTATAAACGGTACAGCAATAACCTCAATAACCTCATTTGCAAAGATTCTCTACCAGCAGTCAGTTTGCTCGGTTAAAATAGCTGAGCCTTTGACACGCCAGTTTGCTCAAGTGAGAAAATGGACTAATCTCATTTTGTACTTGTAGCTCTATGGTTTGAGCTCCATGAAACTTTTCAGCTAAAAGTTGTTTAGGTAGTGAGACTTTACAAAGATTTTCTGCAGTCTTGGGTTACAAAATCAATGAGGTCTGATTGATTTAATAATAGTGGAGCTGCATGAAAGCCTATTGCTTAGATAATAGGGCAGGAAGTTTCATTTGTCTCTTGAATTATTCCCTGTTTATCAAATATCATTCTTGGATATTAACTAACTAACAAACAGTCAAATCATTACAAATAAATAACATACAGTAGGTACACTAGTCCAGAAGATCAATTCTATGAGTGCTAGCACTAATTAGGTTTTATTCCCTGAGCTTCTACAAGATGATGTGGTGCCTAAAACTATTCCTATTCACAATGTAGGAAAAAATAGCTGTTTTTTTTAGACTTTCTATTCCTTCTCTTGATGACTCTTATTGACCCTCAAATTTTTGTTTAGCCGAATTGGCTGGTGATATTGTGCCTACTCAGTTTCAAATACATCTCAAAAAATGTCCTTTAGTCCTCTCAAACTAGTCCTCTGTCTTTATGGCAACATGGGAGCCTTTGCCTACACCTGCCATGGTAGGACCTCAAAGGGGATGGTCCCAAGAGGAGACTGATGAGGCAAGCGCCCTCAGGTGTAATAGGAGCTTTTTGAAAATTTCTTCAAACCAAAAACTTCCAAACCCCCTTCAACATTGTAGTCTGTGGTGGGAAGGAGGAACCATTGTGAGATGGATGTCTGTTTATCACGTAGGCATATGTGCTGGAAAATTCAGAAAGAAGTTAAGTCCTTGAGAAGAGCATCCCCCAAATTAGTGTCCTCCACTAAGCCAGTGTATGTTTCCAACTGACAGGACTTACTAGTTCCTAGCCTCCATACATTCAGTTTAGACAGCTTTTTCCCCCATTATCCTGTGTGGAGCCTTTGCCAATATACTGTTGCATATGTGACTTGCCTGCCTCGTTAACTTGTGTACCAAGCTGACGGGAACACAGCTTAAAAGTTAGTTCATTATGTTATTAACATTGAAGAGATGACCTTAGCCTTTTGCAGGGTTTATATTACAAACAGCAAGTTCAGGTCATAATGCATGATGATGCAGGAAGTGCATCCTGTTTTGAAAGTATAATATTCCATATTAAACTTCCTAATAAAGATTTATTAGTCTCTGACAATGCAGGTAACCTGGAGGTTGGGCTGTACGATAAAAGGTCTCTTCAACTGCTGTTGTTACTTAATGGTATTGATAAGGTAATTTTCCACTGAGTAGGCATTTTAACAGTGCTTAGTGGGAGATTAAAGGAAGATCATTCCAATGTGCTGTCAAGTACAAAATTAAAAAACAGCTCCTCGCACAAATTGCAGATAGATAGATGAGGACTCTTTCCATGGAAAAAAAAATAATGGGTAACTTAATAACTTGATTATAACTTTATGTGCTGGAGCTGGCACGCAGGGCAAGATGTAGCTGTGAATCTTTCCAGTGCTTGTGGCTTGCTGCCATGCCAGCGTGCACACGTGGCTAAATCCTGGCGCAGACGCAAGGGGAGAAGAAAGCCAGCTCGGGCTAAAAGCTATTTCCACTGCGCACCTAATGAGTCATGAATCTTCTCTCTGATTCTGATGAATTAGTTGAACTAATGAACTATTTTTCAACTAACTCTGATGATTTAGTTGAAAAATAAATGCTCTGTGAAATTGGGTTACAATACTAGGGTCAAGAGATGCCCTATTTCCTATCTCTGCTCCAACCCTTAAAACAGGTCTTAGTGATGCAACTAATAATTCACATGGGAAAAAAAATCTAGATTACCCGATTTGGAATTGGTCAGCCTTTCTCAACCGCGTCTTTCTGACTTACTATAATTGCTAGGTGGAAGATGGTGGCCCATTTTAAAGACTGAAACTTCTTACTTGTGAGAACACATCTTTCACATTTCCCCTGACATATTTCTGGCTCTGAAATCACTCTGAAGACCGTCAGAGTAAGTCTTACACACTAAAATATTCATTGGTTTGTGGTTTGCCTGCATTAATGAAAGCAAGGACGTTGGATTAATGTTAGGGCTAAAGAAAAGAAGGTGTTCATACCTTACTTTGTTACTTAACCTTACCTATTATGCGTCCTCTAACTCCATATCCCTCCTGCTGCTCAGTGTGACCCGCATCAAAATGTTTGTCTGCTAAATAGTAACCGTTTTTTCTCATATATTATAACACGTAGTTATTTGAAGCTAAAGGAGAGTCTGTAAAAAAAGCCCCCGGCAAGGAAGCATTTTTTGAGCTATGTCTCCAGGAATATACTGAGGAGCTTTACTGCTATTCCCTTTTCCCCTCTACAGTTTTCTGTGGCTTGATTCCACAGAGGTTAAGCAGCACGGGGGCACTCTGGGGAGACACCTCTGTGCTCGCCCAGCACCTGGGGCTCCCCGCGGGCCCGCGGCTGCCCTTGCCACCGCCAGGTCTCTGCGCGAGCGGCCGCTGCTCAGCCCAGTCCGTGCAGCTCTGGTTGCTCTCCTCAGCTGTAGAAATAACAGAAGAACTCCTCTTGATACCTAACAAGAGATGTTTACCAAAGAATACTGCAACTGTCCTGTGATATTTTTGTCAAGGAGAGCTTGGATCTCCTCAGAGTGCAGTCACCTATTGCAGTGAGAGCAGCATCACTAGTTCCAACACACTGAAATCAAATCTTTCACTTAAAGCTGTGACAGCCTGTAATAGCATGGTTGGGAGCATGTCTGTCACAGCAAATATGCTTCACAATATGATGGACTGTAGCTAAATGCAATATTCATTTTTCTCCTGACATAGTGACATGCTTTATTGGATTTTTCCCTCTTGTGCTGAATAGTGAAATTAGTCTCTAAACATTAATTCCTAACACAGACTACCTTTTCCATCTCTCTTTTTCTTAATCATTTTTTTCTTTCTCCATTCCATTCTGCTTTTTGAATTAGAAAACACTCCCCTCTCTGCTCTAAGGAACAAGTCTTTCTCTGAGTTATTGAAGCTCCTGATGCTTATAATAAGCTCCTTAAGCTAATGCTAGAAATTCCATTTATGTTCTGCATTTGGTGAAAAACATGTCGGGAAAAACATGCCTGCGCTACGTTAATACAGTAACAACTTCATCCTATGTCATTTTTAATAAGCAGTATAATTTTAACACTTTTATCACTACAGATACAAGTAATGCAAAATGCTCATTCAAATGATAATCATAAATACATTTATTCACTTAAGCATTTGAGGATTTTTTACCTATAGTGTGTGGTATTAGAGATCCATCTAATAGCCAAAGGCAAAGGGCTAAGCTTGTTGGATCTTTTTACAATCTTAAAATGATGTAAATCCTATCAATTACTTGCTTTTCACATAACTGTTCTTTCTTTTATTACATTATTTTACTGTCCATAATAGAACTCCCTGTGAAGGTATAGGCTCTTTTATGATAATCAGGAAACACATGCATATTCAGAGCAAATTTTATAAAATGGCACAGATGCAATATTCAGGCACAAGATCCTTTTTAATCTTTTACCTGAACACAGAAGATCACAGTAAGAGAAAAAGTAATATGGATATTCAAGACATGTTAGACCAGGTAAACCAAGTTTACTTTATGCACTTTTCTTCTGTTTTTTTTTTTTCAAACACTTTTTGTGTTTCAGACGTTACCTTTTTTCTCACTTTCAAACTATGGAATTTTTTAAGCTTGTTTGCTTTCCAGACTCCAGGTAATCATTTCAGGCTGAATAGATGTATTTTCTATTTACTGTGTGTGATAACATATTGCAATACAGAGGCATATCAAATGACACTGGGAAAATGACTATTTTTAGCATCTAAATCATTAAAAAGGTGGTTTATTTTATTTTATTTTATTTTATTTTATTTTATTTTATTTTATTTTCCTCCTCCAACAGTTCTTCCTCTGATACTGTCATTATCAGGAAGAACACTTCCCTGTTTTGGTTTGTTGTTTTTTCAATTCCCTGGGCTACTTTCCTGTAAAAATGTAAAAACTTGTTACAATTTACTCAGGAATACCTCAGCAATGAGTGCACAAGAGCCACTCCGCTCAAGACCCCATATTATTTTTGTATGGCCAAGAAAGGCACTTCCGGGTGCGCACTGGAAAACCGCTAAGTGGATCGTGACTTTCCCTCCTGCCTCGAGGCTTTTCACATCCAGCTCTGCTCAGGGGAACTGGCCCAAGCAAAAGAAGATTTCAGTGCCCATGTCCTGCAGGAAAAACCTTTCCATATTGTACCTTCTCCGGGAAAACGTTGAAACTCAAGCTACTCAAGTTCGACGCTCCTGCTAGCTGCTGCTTCTCCCCTTCGCATCTCCCCTCCAAGGCAGGTGTTGCTGCTGCGAGAGGGGGGCCCTTTCAGCTGCTGCAGGTCCCGCATTGGTCCTCCCAGAGCCCCGGCCTGGGGAGGTAGACCTACCCCCCGGCCACGGCCCGGCCGCCTTCCTCAGGGCCTGCAGCTGCTGGGGAGCAAAGTGCCTGCGACACAGCCGGATTCCAGTCTCACCCGTGAACGAGCTTGTGCGCACGCCAACAAGCGCAGCCCGACCGTGGGAGATTGCAGCAGCACGCTTACTTATCAGTCACCGCGGGATGAGAAGCGTAAAGCGAGTGAGTAAGTGTTGCAAAAGTTTTGGCATCGTCACAGAGCGTGAGGACGTGCAATTTGAGGAAATGAAAGGCAGACCTTTATGAGCTGAAGCCGAGCTTGGATGTTTATTTCACCCAACGTACTTGCTCTCACAGCCTTTAGCCGTCTAGCACAAATTTTGGCAACCTTACCAAGAAGCTAGAAAACTTACCAAGAAGCTAGAAAACACAAGCTGGGGAACAGATAATCAATTTATGATGAAGAAGTTGACCAAAGGACAAAACACTAGTGATGCTCTTCATTTGGACTCCAAGGGCAACTCCGTATTGCTTTGCACCACACACTGTTGTGAGACCCATACGACAAGGCAATTTTCAAGCGAATTGCGGTGCTGGGTGGGGGCACTCGGGCTGAGAGGTCCGAGCAAACAGCAGCTTCTGGTTTGCAGCACTGACAGCCATTTGGCAGCAGCGCAAATGACAACATGAGAGAAGCTGCACTGAGCAAGTTGCTGCCAAGCTGCTACTTCAAACACAGATTACTTGAGGAAAAAATAGGTCAATAATTTTACTACCAAAGTCTTGCCGGCCTTCAAAAGAACCGTGAGCACACGGTTCAGAAAACGCAAAAGAAAATGTGTAGATCCCTCTGTTGCGGGATCAGTGGTTCCTCTTCCTCTAAATCATCATCAAAATGCAAATTTCTCTCCTAGGGCTGGCAAGTAGAAATAGGAAGTTGCTAGCCCAAGATTTTATCGGCAATAACATGCGTCATGTGCTGGGTCACAGAGTGCTGGGGTTTTGGATGACTAACACCCCTTGCCTTGTGCACTCTCCTTGTGTTTGCAGTGAGCAAACCCTCACAAGACCGAAGCGGCCAGCTACATTAGTGATAGCTATTGCAGCACTCGTGAGGGTGCATGGCTAATGTTTTTCCTGGAAAGATTAAAATCAACACAAAGAAACTGACATTGCCTGACTGCTAAGGCTTTAGTCAACAGTTGCCTGAATCACTTCACCCACACACGTGTTTCTGATTCCCTGTAGCATGAAGTGCTGTAGCACGGCAGGCTCTGACAGATGCCCAACCTGCCAGTAGTTGCTTTGGTTAAAGGCCAGCAGGGTTTTTCTACCACTGCTACCCCCGTCTTCCCGCTCACCTGCTCCTTCTTCCTGTACTCACCAGCTTACCTGTGGTGCAGTTTCCATTGGCATTCCCAACCTACCTCCAGGAAAATTGGCTGGATCATTTTAAGCAGTGCACAAAGCTTCCCTGCTCCACCTGTGTTACTCCTGTGAACTGGATCAGAGCCTCCGAGTGACCCGTCTGACGGAGGAGGGAGAAGCTGGAGGTGATGAGAAGGCATCGTACTCTCCACGCTACCTCCCAAGGCTAAGTCTACAAGAGGCTCCTTTGGACGTTTAACTCCCTTAGCTCTATTCAAGGAAGAGCTTGTATGGGACCACCATACAAGCTCTACGGTGGTAACCATAAAGACTCTTTCCTGGCTATTTTCCGGGCTGGAGCAGACTCCTCTGGGTCTGTTGCACGGCTGCAAGGACACGCTGCTCTCACTCGGCATCTCGCAGTCCATGTCCCAGCCGTGCTCCACGGGATGAGACCGTCATTCCAGCCAGGCTCGTGCTCCCTGGAAGCGGTGGGATGCTGGTGCCTCCGATGCCACGGGCTCTGCTGACCGCATCGGGGAGGGAAGAGGTGAGATCCCCACGCACTGGCCTCGGCCCTTGTCAGGGCCCGTGTTCCTGCCGGGGCAGCCGACAGCTCCGAGGCCATTTCCACGTGCCAGCGCGGCAGGAGAAGCACCACGGGGCGGTAGAAGCAGCAAGGGAAAAGATGGGGGCGCTCCATGAGGGAGGCAGGACAACCAAGCTACCGCCGCCACCAGCACCCCTCCTCCTAAATAACCCCATGGGAAGCCATGGCCTCTCACCTCACAGCTCCCGCCATTCCCAAACTTGCTCTATGCTGTCTGGAAAAGGTATATCCAGAAGCTCTGAAACTGAACGGAACTGTCTGCCTATTTGTTCTTACAGCCGCCGGTGTCGAGCACCATTGCAGGGGAGCCTTGGTGCTCCACACAAAGCAGTAGAGACTGCGCTTTTTGTCTGACTTAATATTACTTCTGTGGGGGGAGAAAAAAAAAGTGAAGGCCTTTTCTCATTTCCTAGAAAATAAAAGCAGCAGAATGGCCTATTTTCCCCTCAAAAAAAAAAAAAATGCTCCTAGAGGAAACTAAAAAAAACTAGCTCTAGAGGAAACTAAAGCTGAACAAAGGTAGTTCAGAAAAGAGAGGAGGATATGAGAACTTCATGCTTTGGCTGTGCTCACTGTAGCGATCCTGTTGCTGTGGAAGACAGCAAGGATTAATACCTCTGGTCTTAATTAATTAAAGAACCTGGCAGAGGCACATACAGCTCCAGATTTTCCACTCCCAGCAAATACAATTCTGGAGTAATTATACTGAAGTGAAACGTGCTAAACCATAATAATGAGAGAAGAAGAGGATAATTATTTTCTGCTCTGCTTCATTGATTTACCAACCCATAATAAAGGCTGACTAATCTTACCTTAGTGCTGAGGAAGGAGAAGCTACGAAATGACAATGCAGATACATGCATGACATGCAAGTCATGGAGATGCTACAGCAAATATGTTTTTGTCTATAGACATTTACAAGGAAAAGAAAGAAATTGTTACAACTTGGCTTGCATCAGCTGCAATTGTACGCCAGAACTTTTCTTATTTGTTTAACCCCATATCTCAAAATATAAATTTTCTGCTTAAATGAGGACTATCATGAGCCAAACAAAAAACTTAACTTTTGTAAAACACCAGTAGACTCTGCAATGCCAATTTCTTGACCTAGTTTCAAAAAGCCACCAAAGAGGCACATTAACATTTTGCTTCAGAAGAATGAACAATTTGAAAAACTCATTTATATAAAAAAAGAAGAGAGAATTGTGCAATATATGCTTTGCATTTACCATTTCCTATGGGAACAACTCAACACAGAATGTCATAGGTTAAGCTACTGCTAAGGTGAACTTTCCAGCAAACATTAAAACAAACAGAAGTACCAAAACAGGAAAGTTTCCTCTGCTGTCACATCCTTTTGTCTGCTTTCCAGCATAGCAAACACCTTGATGGGCTGCCATACTTTTGTATCCATTCTCCAAGCAACAAACACCAGCGGATTTGGAGCTTTAAGGTGATACTGTCCTATAGTGAAAGCATATATCCATGCTTTATCTACCCCAACTGCAGTCTCACATGTTAGTTCAAACGCCTTCTGACTTCTCTCCCTGTTCTTACCCTCTAATCCTTTATCCCTTTATAACGTATCCAAAAACATGGATAGCTATCCTGTTTTACATATTCTGCCCTTATGCGGATTTCCCAATGTTATATTAGTGGCTAGAAACGGGGCACAGGGTCCTGCCCTTCTTTCTCCTCTGTAGCCTGCCTGCATCTTCCATCCTGGCCTTGCTACCTCCTTCACTGGTGGCTTCCGATTCCTCCTTCTCACTTGCCAGGCCCCTTCTTTTTCAATGGCCACCTTGAGGGCAGCCCAAGTCATGTCAACAACTGCTTGCCATCTTCCTGCCCAGCTCTGCTGCTTGTCAGACCCTGCAAGGAGCCCCATCAGTACTAGGCTGGCGGAAAAACAAGCAAAAGAAACAACCAAAAAAGAAAAAGGAAATAAAACTGGGATAGCAGATCAGGTCACAGCAGCCAATATTGGTTTAGACTACCTTAGAACAGTAAAGCTTAGCTCATCTATGATCGCTAACTGCTTTACCCTGCTCTCCATCCCAGCTGTTTTCTTTTTGCCGCAAGTGTCTCAGTCTCTTTTGCTGCCACTCTGCTTTCCTTGAGCTAAAATCCTTGCATTGTTTTTTCCAGTCTATGAATACTCAACACCACAAGAAAAATCTTAGTATGATAGCTTGTCGTGCACTATATGATGAAACACCTCCACAACCTTACTCTGCTATTTGTTCTGCCTCAAATCAAGACCATCTGCGTCAAAAAGAGAGAAGGATGTCTCTGCTACTTATGGGGTGAACAGGAATCCCTGTATTTATACACACAAGCAGTTTCTGAAATCCATAATCATGAACAGGTACAAGCATAAGCAAAGACATACACATATGAGCTAGAAAGGGTTTACACTCTTGCTGAGCTAGGTTAGCAGAAATGTAACTGAGAGAAGAGACACATGCTGCACACCCGAGGGTACTTCCCAAACTGCCACAGCCACACTGGACTGAGTGGTTTATGTCATTATCACCCTGTTTAAATCACAAACCGACAAGTAGCCTCCTCAAATCCACCAAGGCTGAGAGACCCCACGAGCTCAGTAATAGTCTGGGGATTAAACAAAAGCCTTAGAAGTACGAAGCCGGAACTCATTCCCTGCTCTTCCTCCACCTTATTCTCAGCCTTGTTTGCTGACCTGTAAGTGCATGAGCCAGACCAGCAATACCTGGGGCTAGCAACACTTGCCCAAGTAAGCAAACCAGCAACACTAACTCCACTACTGCTACTAAGGTGGCTTGAGACACCTGTGAGGTAGCAGTAGGGCATGCAAACCACAATTACCACCAACTTCCAGCCTTTCAGGCTTTAATTGCATGGAAGAACGTGCCTTCCTCCAAGACACTGAAAAGCAGCTTGAACTGCTTGTTCCCTTCAGCCAAAGTTTAAAATTGGGCTGCAGGAAAACACAATTGTAAGGCCAGAGAACAGCAACATCCAAGGTAAAGTGTGTATTAAATAAATTGTTTTCTCTTCCCTGAGGATGAGTACTGAATTGAAAGGCTATTATTTTTATCTTTTGGCTTTTGGAGTTAATGTTTTATATAAGAACTGCATTAATCAACTGAGGCTTAAGCAGAACGAAGTAGATTTAATTACCAGCTAAGAAGTAATGTTCCCAGATGTGCTGGAGTATAAAAGGCATTCAGGAGAAGAGGCTCGTGTTTTACACATCTGCCTAATGAATGGTAAAGCTGTTCTGCAGTGACCTCAAGCGCAAGAGGGAATTGGAGAAGAAATATATCCTGCCGCTCTTCCGCGAGCTTTCCTCTGACCAACAGCGACACCAAGAGGAACACGGCGCAAGGGAAAGGCTCTGCTCCAAGATACAGAAGATTTTCCCTGTTACGTGTCAGAAAGCAGTAAACTGTATGGAGGAAAAAAAAACACACATGCACAAAAATCAACAAACAAAAAAGATATCAACATCAGCAGAACAGCTGATCATTTAGCACGGACAAGTATGTATATCTGTACCCTCACAAATAACTACATTCTAAATATGAGGTTAGAAACGGAGTACCGCAAAAAGCAGGGTAGGAACAACTGAGATTTGCAAACAAATGATGTCAATTCATCCAGCAGTTTTCAAGCACTAGACATGGTGCAAAGGGCAGTACATTTTGCACATCAAAGCACACACACTACAGAACATTAAGCAGAAGACATTGTTACCTTGCAAACCCATCATTTTTACTCAGGAATTTAATGTTTCAAGATTACATCATTTGCCCATGTACATGTCTTAACAATCTGTGTCCCCTTCCATGCTGATTTTTTACTATGCATTGTAGAGGTAATTGCTGTATTTGTCTATAAATCTAAAATGACAATTTCAGAATTTTTTTTTTCTTTGCCTAAAAAGAATATAGCAAAAAAAACAAGTTACTTGCAAGACCGATCCCATCAAGGTAATTTCACAGTAAGCGATACTGTGCTAACAAATGAATTATTGATCACGTGTCACTTACCACTTGTTATTCACTGGTAATACATTCAGTTGTAATTAAGTTTATGCAACAGTGGAACTGCCGACAGCATTTGTATTAAAACTGCAAGTTCCATTTTGCTGCACACACACCAGTAGCTCCAAGACATATTTTACGAATAATCAAACTGCCCTCCTCTGGGTGAGATAGCCCTGTGACAGCTAATGCAATTTACAGTCTCCTGAATGGACTTTCCTAATTAAACAAGAAACTGAGAAACGGTGTGTTTGCAGTATCTTTAAGCCTGGTTTAGTTTTATTACTTCATCATAAACGTAACTGTCTATAGTCATCTATATCCTTGCCAGAAACGATTAAAATTCACTGTTGGGGGCCAGTCTCTAAATGGGTTTGCCACAACCTGCCTCACAGAGAGCCACTCAGCTAGGCAGGTCAGCAAAGCTTCCTTAGCAATAGGCCAACAGCTAGACAGAATGGGGAGCAAGCTCAACCGAGGAACTCAGAGGCAGACACAGTGTTATGGGAAGCGGTCGTATAGACTGTAACAGCCAGTCACCAAGCTGTGGCTATGCAGATGGAGACCTTTGGAATAGTGCTTTACACTCAGCAAGTCAAATGAGCTAGTCATCTATTGGCGGAGATGTTTTTGCCTATATGAATGGGATAAAATTAAAAATACTCATCATGAACATATATAGTTTGATACCTGGAAGATCAAAGTCATCCTCTGTAAGACTACTGAAAAGTCCTTGATGCAGCAGGGGTCCTTACGCACCAGAGGTCAAACTTTGCTTTAAACTTTGAGCAACATGCTAAACTTCTAGGTGTTTTACATAGCACACACTCCCTCAGAATTATGCTTTCCTTACATTTTTTCCTATTTATTCCCATTTTCAGATAATGAGTTGAAAACTGGTGAAACACACCTAGGGACAGATGTCAGATCCAACTTTATTCTGGTCCACAGAACTCTACTGTGAGTTAGACCAGCAGACCTGTGAAATGATTTTATCCAAAAGGGTAAAGAGGCCTTTTACTTTGCAGGGAAAAGGGATGTGGCAGGAACAGAGAAGGGCTGTTTATTTTGAATTTGTTTTCCTGCTTGGAATGAGGCTATTCAAAAACAATTAACAAGGGACAAGAGGAGAAAGAGAAGCTCCTGAACTTATTTTTCATTAGGACAGAGCAAGAGTTGTTTTCAATGCCTAAGAACAATGTCAGTAATTACACTCTCTGTAATTTGTGCGAAGGGTAATTAATTTTTGAAATCAGATATCCTGCCCTCTATCTGGTAATGATTTTTCTTTTGCTCAGGTGACTACAGTTCTGTGTGAAATCCACATCATCTCGTTAATGTAGGAACTGTAGGAAACAGTTGTCGAACTGTTTCCTACTTAAAGCACAAGACTTGACTGAAAGACTCATAAACTTCAATAAGGAAAAGCTCAGTCTTTTTTTTTTTTTTTTTTAAAGAAAGTGCCACCCAAACTACCCTTCTACAACACAGATGTACAATTTCAAATACAGAGCCTATTTCAAAACTGGGTATTATGAAGAAAGAAGACCAGGTAATGTAGTATTTTGAGCCTTTAACACCTTTAAGGTGTCACAAGAACCACAACAGCCTGTACTATGAATCCTTTTGGTGTAAGAGGAGATTCCAAGAGCTGCAGTAGCCTGGGGTCTTATCCCTTATTCCTAACACAAGGAGTGAAAATCTTCTTTCTCAAGGAGACAGGAAAACTAAAACAGTCTGTTTAACCAGTGACCTTTCTTCCAACTAGGAGCTCAGTATGAGAAAACAAATGAATATACCTGCTCCAAAATATTGGACAAAAACAAGCCCAAATAATCTCACAAAATGTTCCTTTATTTATGCATTTAAAAAACCAGCTCTGTACTGGACCCCCCAATAGCACCAGATATCTGTAGGATATTCAGTAATGCAGTCTGAAGCATAGACCTCCTAGCTGTATGTATCAGCAGATGGTGCAGGATACTGACAGTGGTGATACTGAAGCACAAAGATAAGGCAAGAGAAGATTATTCAGGCCACCCAACTCAAGTCTGTTTAGTTTCCCTTCTTCCCAAGACTAAATAAGTTTAATTTGAAGAGTAAAGCAGTAATTTCATACAAGAAAATTTAAAAATAACTGATTTCCTGATAGAGTTATCATCCCTGCTGCAGGTAAATTTCAGATAATTTTCTTCACCACGGGGCTTAGAAAAGACTTGATTCCGAAATGCTAGGAAAGCTCCTGGCAAGGCCACGTGTCAGGTTCTCACTGAAACTTGATTCCTTGAGCCAAAGGTAAGTCCTTGCTGTAGTTGATTGTACTGGAGGAGAAAAAAATATTTAAGGAGAAGGTTTGATGATCAAGATTATGTGGTTCATTTCCTACAAACAAGGCTTTTGACTGATGCCACATGTATACAAAAGTATTTTACAATGTATTTGCCTGTTTGAAATTAAGAACTGACTTGACTCCAGTTTTCAATATAGTAACTATATGCCAAGAAATGCCCCTTCCCCATTATCTTTTCTCTGATAAAAAACAGAGTGCATAATCCTTTATTTTATTTCTTTCTAACCACGTGTCAATCTAAGAAAATAAAGGTGAGATTTTCCACATTTGTAGGCCATCGCATGCTAACCAAGTTAGCACAGGTAGAGGCTGTGCTAGCAGCAGGAGACAGGGGACAGGGTGAGGGAATGGAAATATGGGCCAATATAGAGTAGCTGTCAGCTGATTTATGGAGAAAAATCCAACAGTGGTCTGCTCTGGGTTTCTACTTCATTTGCTTCCCTGCAAGTTTCAGTAATTTAATTTTTAGCTGAGTTTACATCGGGCAAGATGAAACAAAATAAGAGTCAGAATAAAACAAATCAATCATGTTTAAAAAAAAAAAAAAAGAAAAAGAAAAAGAATTTCTTTCTCCACCTCTTAGAATCTACCCTGCTCTGGAAAAGGATTTTTTCCTTTCAAAGGAGAGTGGGTAAAGAACAGACTCTAACTAGACCCTTCAAATAGTTTTCCATTAGGAATACAAATGCAAATTCTTCCAGGAAGAAAAGGCAATTACTCTGTTACATGCTTATCTCACATTTAGTGAGGATAACCTCCAGTACTCTAGGATTTATACATTTTTGACTTTGGAAAGTTTGCTTGCAATTTGCATTTATTTGGAATTAAAAACTTGTCTCTTACCAAGTTGACCGTCTCATATAAAGTTTCCATGAATCACTTCCAGATTCTCTTCCCCCACCAGTGTGCTTTTCACCACCTGTAGAAAAAAAAATAAAAAGGTCTGGAACTTTTTTGTTGTTGGAAAATTTGATACTTTTTTTGGCATAGAAGTCTGAAATAATTCCAGGAGGTGAGACAATTATTAAAACAAAAAGTAAAACAAAATAAATATAATACAAAAAAGGCTACATTTTCCTTACACTAAAGAGTTGATACTAAAGGAAAAAGAGGGGGAAAAAAGGAGATTGTGTAAATAACATACCAAAAGCACCACCAATCTCAGCCCCACTAGTTGGGATATTGACATTCACAATGCCGCAGTCTGATCCCTTTGGCCTACGAATGAAGAAAGCACTCAATTACTGATCAGGATCAAATGGAAGCTGTAAAGTGTTCAGCCAGAAGTGTGCATAGGTTTACAAGAGATATGAAAGACAACGATCCTATGCTTTAGGAAGATAGAAAAAAATAATCTGCAACATACCCAAGCCAGCGGAAAATCCTGCCCAAATCCTTGGTGAAGATGCTGCTGGAGAGACCTTGCTTTACTTCGTTATTCCAAGCAAAAACCTCTTCTTCCACCTAGGGAGAAGCATGCCAGTGGTTAAAGTATTCCTATTTAAAGCAAGCACCTAGAAAGAAGCACTAGCGGAAAATCCCAAAAATCCTATGGGCATAAGCAATACGGTAAGTGCCCAAACACCTATGGGGGGATAGGACACCTGAGGGACAGGATACCTCTGCCATTGCACAGAAAGACACAACCCACTCCCTGACCTGAGCAACAAAAACATGTTCCTGTACAGACTCAAAAATGTGCTCCTATGCAGACTCACATTTTAACTCCTGTGCTCTTCAGTGGGGATTCATATAGCAGCTATGTTCGCATTTAAGCTATTACAATGGATATCCCACAGCACACAGTGAGAACTGCCAGGACAACTGCACGAACATGACGAACCTGAATTTCTCTTGAGTGTCTACCACAAGCCGACCACCTTCCCCTTTGCTATTTTACCTTAAATTTCAGTACATAAAGTATAGGAGCAAATGTCTCCGTGTGCACAATGGGAGCATTATGAGGGAGGCCAGTCACAATAGTCGGTTCAACGTAGTTTCCAGGCCGATTTATAACCTTCAAAACACATAAAAGAAGAAAGAGCCATGTAAGTTCAGCCAAACCAGAATTCTGCTTTGCTACCAGTGTAGGAAATGTACAGTCCGATTACTGTAATTGTACCTAGCAATGAGAAACAGAAGGTCAGACCACCTGAGAACACAGATGCCTTATGATTTTATTCTTGCTTACATATTGAAAATACTAAAGCATAACCTAGTCTGCGAGGTGGACAATCGGACCTGAAACTCCACTTGTTGACACAAATATAGTCTCCGTCTCATACCTGTAAGCGGACTAAAAAGTCAGGAAGAGAAATGTAAACGTATTAGGAACAAAGACAGTGCCATTGAAAGATAAAAGAGTTCCCAGAATGTAAATTCCTCAAGAATCAAACATCCTACATGAAGGAGGTGTACAAGTGACTTTTGAATCTTCATGAATTCTTCAAGTTTGATATTGTGAGCTCAGGATCTGGGGACAGAACAGTCATTTTTCATTACATGGGTGATATTCAGCATTTACATTGCCATTTTTATTTTCACCATCCTGCAGGACTAGGGAATAGTCCAAGAAATGGAGGAAACCTCATAATCATTTCTTGAAGGAGAAGGTTGCTTCCTAGTCAAATCCATCTTCACCCTAAATGAAGAACCTCCATCTGACATTCTCAGACTGACTAACTTGCCATCCTCTAATGGGTGATATGACAAACTGCAGTGATATGATAAATCTTGGTCTAAACCATGTTACAGCAATTTTTTCCTATAATACATCAGGGAGAATAAAAACAACCCACCTTTCCCCCGTAGACCACAGAGCCGCCTTGCTGTTTCGCTTGTTCTACTGCATCGAGGTACATCTTCACTGCTTCTTTGGTATGAAGAGGCCCATAAAGAGTGTCAGCTAAAAGCAAAAGAAGCAGACATTCTTTCGGGAAACCTGTATTTCCTAAATATTCTTATCACAACATTTGGGGAGTTACTGTTTAATCTATCCAGGATGAACAGTATTAGCAGGATTCTTCACCTCCCTTTCACAGATAGTATTTTAAATGTAACTAGTTACTTCCATTTCCTGGTAAATTCCTTCAACCAGTAAATTAGATAGCTTGTATCTATAGTCATTTGGGAATTTCAACAACAACAAAAAAGTCAAATAGAAACATCTCTCCTAAAGCTATTAGCTGAGAACAGCTACTTACAATCCCATGGATCACCGATGCGGACCTGAGCATAGGCCTTCGCAAGCTTTTCCACCACCTCGTCGTGTATGCTTTCGTGCAGGAACTAAACAAAATTGGGTAACGGTGTTATAAGACAGCTAAACCTCAATCACTACTTCTGAAATATTTCTGAATCATTTTGGAGAAAGCAGAAGGGAGTGTGGAGATAGTACTGCTCATTTTCAACAAATAACACTTCGAAACAAACACAAAAGTAAGGCCTCAAAAGAGTAGCAAACAGCACGATATCAAACCACAAACACTTAAGAGAGGCAAAAAAATAAATCCATTTTAATTTAACCCTATCTGGGATCAATGATATCAAGATGTTCTGTAAATTATAAAATTCTGTGCCTCAGCATTCATGTGATCCCTTTTTTCCTGACATTTGATGAATCACCATCTTTCTTATTTGCTCAAATTTAATTAAATCTTTTTTTAATGAATATTTACCCAGTCAAGCCAATATTAGAGAGAATCACAGCTGATGACAATATAACAAACCTGAATTTGGTGAAGATGAAGATGGTTAAAAAATAAAAAGCAACACAAGCAACATACATCCTTGCTTTGCTGAAATCTAAACTCTTCACCAATATTTGTAGCAGAAACAGGCAAGTGAAAACAGAAAACTACAAAAAGTTCACAGAGTTTTATTTTTGTGACTTTAGCACCAGGTACATTTAGCAACATATGCATGCAAACTGTTTTGAAACAGAATAATAAATTACCCCCTTACTTTCCTATCAGATTGTCTTTAGATAAAGTAGAATTACATTTCAAAGACTACAGGTTGTTCTCCATAATACTAGCTACTTTAAATTTCTATATCTACATCCACATATACATGCACATGTACGTTTATATATATTTCATATTTAAATTACATACTTCATATACTATAAAATAGGTAAACTTACTTTAATATTAGGCATTTCCTGAGCTTAAAATTTGGAATTAAATTGAAAATCAAAGCTACCCAAGCAGTTGAAACACATTTACTCACCAGTCTTCTGGCAGTTGTGCACCTCTGACCTGCTGTTCCCACAGCAGCAAATAGAGCAGATGGGATGACTAGGTTCAGATCTGCATCTTCAAACACTTAAGAAAAAGTTAAATATCACTGTTACCAAATCAAGCAGATAATATATAAACTGGGGCTTATGTGTTCAAGGTCCTCTAAGTTGGGCATGAAAAAGAGTATAATAGACTCTGAAAGACTGGTCAAGAAGCATTAGGAATAGTACTGGTATATACCATCACTGGTAAATAATCCAGTAGCAAAAACAATCACAGCTAAGTGTACCCAGGCAGCACTTAAAAAAAAAAAAAAAAAAAAAAAGTGTACCCAGGTGGCACTGTGCAAATGAAAACAGCTGAATGAACTCATATGACAGGAAGAAAGAAGGATGGTTAAACTGAAGTTAAGTTAGTATGCTTAAATCTCAACGAATCATTCAGCCTCATCTGTCCCATGAAAATTCTGTAAGTATCCAAAAATATTATTAAATCTGGGGAGAAGTCCAAGCAAGAAATGTTTATGC
>JAUBNY010000701.1:536161-567134 GCA_032275445.1 Crypturellus soui
GCCGCCGATTGGCGGAGCGGCGCAGAGCGGGGCGCGCGTGCGCGGCACCGCCCCCCTGAGCTTCCTGCGCTGCGCTGCGCTGCCCGCGGGCCGCGCGCCGGCGTCGCGGCGGGAAGATGGCGCTGGAGGCGCGCGGCATGGAGGGCGACGTGGAGGACAGCGTGGAGGATGGCGAGCTCTCCGGCTCCGACTCCGACTCCGACATGGCGGGGGCCGGCTCGCCCGGGGACCCGCAGGAGGTGAGCGAGGGCAGGCCGCACTGAGGTGGGCGCGAGGCCGTGGCTCCAGCGCGCCTAGCGACACCAACGGCCATAACTGCTCCAACGGGCGTGACGGCTGCCCGATCTCCAGCGCCTTCCCGTGGCCCTGATTCCCCCCTCGCTGCTGCAGCGTCGTGCCCGGCGGCTGCGCGGCCCACGGCAAGAGCCCAGCCCCCTCCCCGCCCCCATTTTCCTCCCCCTCGGCCTGCCTTGGCAGTCGCTGCGCTGCCGGCCCGGCCTCCCCCGCCGCCCCCGCGGCTCAGGGCAGAGCCGGAGCCCCCCCGCTACGCGGCTTCCCGCGGCGGCCGCGGGTTTCTCCCCGGGGCGGCTCTGGGCGGTGCTCGCTCGGGATCGAGTCTCCGCGGGCGGGGAGGCGCCTGCGGGCGGCGGGGCCCGGCCGGAGCCTCGGCCGCGGAAACACCTTCCTGAGGGATGAGCGCGCTCCTCCGTGCCCCGCGGCGGGGAGCTGGCATGCCCCTCTGGTGCCTCGTTACTGGGGAGACTACCTTGGGGGAGGGCAGCTTTGGCTTTAGCTAGGCTTTGCATTTGGTGGACAAAGGGGAGTATTTGTGTTTTCGTTGGTCATTTCAGGAAAAGACCATTAAGAAAACACTTCAAAAACATGAAAATTAGCAATAGCATAGTGCGTTCTCTTGGCTTGGGAACTCCTGTGTATATACTAGTTGCTGATAAGATGATGTTTTGTTTTCTAGTATCTCACAGTTTTCATGTTAAGTTGTGTTATAAGGTTATTTGAGGAATATATAGTCATACAAGGACGAGATTTCAAAATATGATAAATGGCACTGTATATGTAAGGATCTTTGTTTTCTTTTGTTTCTATTGTTATATAGTTCTGAGATGTCTAGCTTTAAAAATACAGTATACAGTAAAAACAAGTACACAGCTATACAAGTATATAGGTATACTTATTTTTAAATTTGTGAAGTTGTGAACAGTGTGCTAAATTTTTGTATGATTGAATACATTTTAATTTTTATTTAATAATGTGATAAAATAAGTTGAAGACTTCTTGTTGCCTGCTAGTGGAAAGAAAAGAAAATGGTGTCATAATGCTAGTAAAAATAAGAGTTAAATACAGGGTTTTTTTTAAACCCAAATAAGAAGGAAAAGATTACTAATTTTAAAAATCATGAGATGCTTTATAATTTTACAATTGGAAGTCATTATGGGGAGAAGTATTGATAAGAAAAATACTTACTGTAAATTGGTTCAGAAGCACGATCCAAAGTTTTGTGCATTGGGAGTGAGAATTCTGAGTCATTTCAACCACAGTGCTTTGATAGATGATGCGACTAGTGAGAGAAAAAACACACGAACAATGTGTCTTGACCTCACTTGATTGCTGTTTTTTTTTTTTACAGGAGTAATTGGATTAATGGGCATTTACTTTTTTTTCAGAAATCGCATGATGGAAGTAATTCAGTCAGACCTTTCCAGAGCATCATTTCATCCTGTGCACCAAGTGTCCCATATCGGACAACCAAAAGTGTGGACTCAAGTGATGAGAGCTTTTCTGAATCTGATGATGATAGTTGTCTGTGGAAGAGAAAACGTCAGAAATGTTCCAACTTTCCTCCTGCTAAATCTGAGCCTTTTCAGTTCACACAGAACCAGCAAAAGCAAACTCTCCCAGGCGGCAAGAAGGTCAACAATATCTGGGGAGTGGTGCTTCAGGAGCAGAGTCAGGATGCCGTAGCTACTGAACTTGGGATTCTAGGAATGGATGGTAGTATTGACAGAAGCAGGCAGTCTGAGACTTACAATTATTTATTGGCTAAAAAGCTAATGAGAGAAGCTCAGCAAAAGGAGGCAGAGACCTTAGATAAAGAGTTGGATGAATACATGCATGATGACAAGAAAGCACTGCCAACAGAAGAAGAGAATGGACATGTTTTTCTCAAACGAAAGCGGCCTGTAAAAGATAGACTGGGGGATAGACAAGAAATGAATTATAAAGGAAGATATGAGATAACAGAAGAAGATTCTGAGGAAAAAGTGGCAGATGAAATTGCTTATCGGTGAGTTTAACACAGTATTTCCTAGCTTCCTTAGACATCGGGGAAAAAAAGAGAACTTTGTTACGGCTGAATGTTACGTGTCTTGTCAAACTGTGAAAGGCATGAATGCCTTGTGCATATTTCTAGAATACTGGGACACAAATTTGGCATCCCAGCTGGTATCTTGAAAAAACCTCCAATAATGCCATTCAACATCTCTAATACCTTTTTCAGTTAGTTTTGAAACAATAAATGTGATAAAGTTTGTACATTTCAAACATGAAGGGTTAAAACACTATCAATCTTCTTGGAAAAGTGGATATTGCCAATCTCTGTGGTTACAGATTACTTGGACTTTGTAGACGTTTGAAGACTCCATATCCTGAAATGCAGAAATTCTTTACATACATGAAACATAGGTGTCTAAAGACACCGTTGCTCCTGTAAGTGGGGACTGTGCCAAGGTTCAACACTAGTACTGAAATAAGGCTTTCTCTTCTCAGTATTGTGAAACTATACTGCAGTTCTGGGACAGCAGTGACATTATTAAACAACTGCTACCATGCACACAGTCACTGCTGTCCACCTTTTTTGGACAGTTGTGTTTAAAAGAAGTACCTGGGCTAGACTGGACTTTGTCTGTCCAGGCACTTTTGTGGGCAAAGCGTTAATTTTCAGACAAGTTATTTTGCAGCTCCAGTTAGCTCCACAATTCCCTTCAGCTGGCACTGGCAGTGCAGAACTGATGCTGTTGGGGCAAATGATTGCGGTCATTCTTACTTAGACTGACTTAAGCTGTCCATCTTTTTTTTAGTAAGTAAATTACCCATAACATCCATGTGCAGGGGGACAACATTGGGGTTACATAGGTAACAAAAGCTTAAAACTCAGTGATTTCAGATTGATCAACAAATCCATTTTTTATATAAGTGGCATTGTTAATGTGTGAGGTGTGAAACTTGGTATTTCTAAAAGTCAACTTTGATATGGTAAAAGCCAGCCATTAATGCCATTAGTTGTTCGCAGTAGCTTTCATTTTGAAAACTTACAGCTTGTCACTTGTAACAGACTTGTCCCTTTGTTCTATTGAGATTCATTAAGATGAGTGTAGAAGCCTCCTTTTCATGTGATCCAGGTTTAGGTAAATATAGCACTGTTGCTTAAGCAATGCTGTAGCATCAGTGCCTGAATGACTCCCTGTTTGTGCTAGCCCACACAGTAAACTGAAGTCAAGGAGCTTTTCTGGCTGCCCCATTCCTTTTAGACTGTACAGCTTGGAGTTAAAGCATGTATAAGAGGGTTGTGTGCAAGGCCAACTGAACTCTAGGTGAACAGGTGACTGTTTAAATTGGCACTGCTAACAGAATTTAGTAGAATATAACCAAATTTTAAGGAATCTTGGTTATACTAAAGTTGAATGCTTTTGAGAAATATTTTCCTCTCTTCCAATGATTCATAATGTGTAGTTCAATCCTGTAAATATTTGAGATGGCAATTAACTTTCACTGCCTAGTAATCCACTGAACGTGGTAAGATTAATTACAACGTATACATTTCTGTATGTCTAGAAAAACTCCTATTAAAATATGATTTTAATGTCTTATTTCATGGTACTTCAGTCATACAACTGAAGCAGTTGAAGCTGTCCTGCTTCCTTGGATTCCTATATGGTTTTTAAGTGGACTGAAACATTATTATTATATCATCATTGTAACTCATACATCTTTGTAGCAGGGTAGTGTTACTTGAAGTGCTTGAAAGTTTGGTTTTCAAGAATTTTTGTTCACTGATGAGGAGTCTGTTATTCCCCAGAATTTGAAAACACTGAGCTGTGATTTAAGGCTATGTATCACTAGAAGGTTCATCATGAAAATATGAGAATTTAGAGTATTAACCCCTGCTCTGGAAAAGTGGATTTGATTTGTGGGCTTAACGCATTTTTGTCCAACAGAAGTACAGACTTCTGCACAGATATCATTACTAAAAAGAAAACCCAACTCTAATGTTGTAGGACTTTGGGAGATAGGAGGTGTTACTTGCAGGTGGCTTATCATAGATAGTGTCCTAGGTTTGATTCTTTTATTATTCTGTAAGTTTGTCTGCATTGCACAAGATATTGAACTGTTATACTCACTGTTGCTTCTAGTTAATTGTTGATTTAACTGTAGAGTGCTGTCACTTTAATTAAATGCAAATCATCTGTACCTAGCCTAAATCTTGCATTTACTGTCACCTGGCTTCCTGTCTTCCTTCATGCTCACAACTCCTATGTGTTGTTAGTTCATCTTACATAGCAGACTATAATACTATATTTTCAGAGGTTGTACTGTTCTTTGTTTCTCATTTGGTTGAATTTTTCACACATCGGTAGAGAGAAAATAATCACTCAATTTTTTTTTGAAAAACGTATGCTCTGCATATTAGTGTCTCTCAGAAGCTTAGGATTTTGAAAGTACATTTAAGAAGCCAGTTGAAGCACATTGGAATGCATTCTAGCCCACAAAATAAATAATTCGTTGTTAAAAGTTCTGTTGTCAGTTTTACTTGAGAAGTCCTACTGGCTGTACATACACTCTTTTTTTTTCTCCCTCCCTTCCTCCCTGAAAGGCTTTGTGAACCAAAGAAAGATTTGATTGCCCGAGTAGTGAAAATAATTGGAAAAAGGAAGGCTATTGAACTGCTTATGGAAACTGCTGAAGTGGAACAAAACGGTGGACTGTTCATAGTGGTAAGAAAATACAATATTGTGGGTTTAAGAGACTTTTCTACTTGCAGAATACTTAATGTAATACTATTGCATTACATTTGACAGGTTTTCCCAGATTCCATGCATTCATTTACTGCCATTCTTTTCTGGTCTGTGTTTTTTTTTTTTTTTAACAGTAATGCTAGTGTAATCTTCTAGTACGGTTTGTGTAGACAGTGAGTTGAATCAATGTGGAAATTGCCCAAATTAGGAGGCTTAAAAACAATGGCTGATACCAGTGATAACATTTCATTGATTGCTTTTTATTTCCTGGGATGTTTCTCTTTTAAGCTAAGAGTACAAGCCTCTAGAGTTTGAATGAAACCTAACAGTTTTAGGATCCAGGTGTAGTATCTCACAACATTGCTTCAATAAGCTAGGTGCATTTTTTGAAACCATTGACTAATAATCAGAATGCCATCAGAACACCAAATACTTCTAATGTCACATTTGAAAAATAACATTCAAGAGGGAACCTGTAAGCCTTAATATTGGACCAGTGTCTATAAAATTAATCTTGTGTATCTGTAGAGCAAAGTGCATACTGTTTTCTGTTACAAATCATAGTAAAAATCCTACACTTAACTGGTAAGGTTATCAACTTCTGCTTTTTTTTTTTTCTTAAATGGTAAGTCTTAACTCCAGAGTTATTTAAAAAATGAAAAGAGAATCAATAAATACTTTCATGCACTTGTGTATGCATTTTTAACATTTTTCTTCAAAAAAAGCTAATTATTTCTCTTAAAAGCAATAATACTCTTGAAAGAGTAAAGCATTTAACAACAGCAAGCGTTTAGTAGGGAGATAAAAGAATACAACTCATGGTGACAAATTTCTTGGCTGCAAATCGGAACAGAGTATTTGAAAGATGAACAAAGTACACTGTTCCTGTTAGAAATTTACTAGGATGATGAAAGAATACGGAGTCTAGTTTCAAGCTTTAAAATTCAACTTTAATACAATCTTCTCTAATACAGTATCAGGGCACTGAAGTAACAGACAATTTTATGTAACATTTATATATCATAAATAGTAATTGAATGGTAAATGAACCTTTAAAGTTGGTTGAGTCCATTCATGCTTGATTATGGTGCATTATATTACTCGTTATGCTGAGTACTTTTGAAGCATGTAACTACTGTGTTATGGTGAAAGGCTTTGCATACTTTAACGGAAGTATTGTATCTACTACCTCAATTAGAAAAGCAAAATCCTATAGGCAGATAATTTTTAGAATTGTTAGATGTAATATCGCAAAATCAAATTTTACGTAATTTTGTGAAACTTTTTTTGGCATTTTATTGGGCTTCTGTGTTAAGAATGATCTGAATATCTATTTAAAAATTTACATCCCCTTTTACAGATAGCTGTTGAGAGTAGTTAGAATGCTCTTATTCTTTTGCTCCTGCACTACAAAGTCAGATTTAAGATGTAAATGAACAGCTTTTAAAACAAAAACAACTGATTTTCTCCCTCCTCACTCACCCTCCCCCCAAAGAAATAGATAAATGAAAAGTCTGATGAAATGATTGCCTGCTAGGTAATCAGTTTTAGTATTTTAAAGCAAATTATTTGATATCTTTTACATTACCTGTCCAAATGTAAAGAGTTGGCTATCGACTTTTTTATGATTAGATTAGTCACGAACAATAACTAGTCAATAATTTGTTGTATGATACCTTACAAACAGCTTAGATTTCTGGATTCTGCCTCAATAAAAAGCATTGTTTTAGATTTTATTTCTTTATCGACACATTTTAAGCTTGCTTTAATTACTAATTTACACTTTCCCTTACAAAGAATGGTACTAGAAGAAGAACACCAGGAGGAGTGTATTTAAATCTGCTGAAGAACACACCTAGCATCAAAGAACAACAAATCAAGGTAAAATTGTCAGAATATAAATGATTGTCTGAAGTAAATCTTGTATTCTAATTAGATTTTTTTTTGATTGAATCCTTTTGTAGCTGTTGGTAAGTTTGACTATGTGTTTTGAAGTTATATTTTTCAAATAGATCAACTCCTCCTGTTTCCAAAAATAGCAGCAAAAATATAGTTGGCAAATACTGTTCCTACTATACAAAGTGAACATCTCGTATGTATTGCTCATTGCTCTGCCTAACATCAAAAGCAAAAAAAGCACATGCATTCCTATCATCATAGAGGTTGTCAAGTGCACAACTATCTTCCAGATTTACATTTCCTTAGTGTTTGATTCTAGCTTTTGGTGAGAGGAGGAAAAAAAATATATTTTTCATATGCAGTTTTTAAATAAGCAAATCCAGGGCAAAAAAAAAAAGTAGCAACATTTAATTTTACCGAATGATCTGCTGCTTTAAAATTCAGAGGAAAATCACAGTAGAGAAAACAATGTTCACATATTTGAGAACAAAGATTGTGAGATTTGGTCTCAAACTTCAGCTCTAGAGAAAAGTTTTTCGAGATCATGGAACACTTGGACCTATTTTCTCTATAGTCCATCTCCCAAGAAAATTCTTTTGCAACACAGAATAAAAAAAAATTAATTGAAAATGAAGGCTTACAGTTGCATGACAGTTTGAAGTCATCGAGAATTGTGGCTGTACAAATATTAATGTGGCATTTTCCTTAAACATATGGATTCCTTAAACTTATGGATTAAGTCCATATTCATACTTCAATATAATATATCTACAAATAGTATCTTGGTTAAATAATGTTAGCTAAATATTGGTGTTACTTGTATTAAATAAGTAGCTAAATATTTGGAGATGTTTTCACTTATTTATGTTTTATTTACCAAATACTACAAAACTGAGTATGCCATTTTTTTTATTTTCTTTCTTCAAGGAAATCTTCTACCTGGAAAACCAAAAGGAGTATGAAAACAAAAAGGCTGCGAAGAAGAGGAGAATGCAAGTTCTGGGAAAGAAGATGAAAAAAGCCATTAAAGGGCTTAACCTGCAAGAATATGATGATGCATCTCGAGAGACTTTTGCTAGCGACACAAATGAAGCTCTGGCTTCTCTGGATGATTTACAGGAGGGACATCATGAAGCAAAGATGGAACCAGAAGATGTTATTGAGATTGATAACCCTCATGATTTGGAAATTTTTTAGCTCTCAGTGTACTTGATAACAAAGTCTCTGTAAAATATATTAAATCAAGCTTTTATTATAATTCCATGACTTTTTGTTTTCATAAGTTGCAGAAATTTGGGAAATACTCAGTGCTAAAGAATATTACATAATCCTTCACTAAGTTTAACAGCGTGAGGGATATATTTTTTTCCTGTTTTGTTTGCTGTGTTCTCAAAAATGTTTAAAGTTTTCTAGATAGCGGCTCTACTTCATAGTGTTTTTGGAAATTTTTAGGAATTTTTTAAGACACGTTAAGTTTCAGAATTAAGGCTTTGTTCTAACCAAATATATCATAATTATCTGTTGAAGCTAACAGTCATAAAAAATAATAGTCAAGACTGCTCTGAATTAAAATTGAGCAGAAATTTACTATAGTTTTGACATAAAAGATCCTGTGTTCTTGACGTAGAAGTGTATTGACAAAAATAACAGTGTCTGTAATATTAAGATCCATAAAAGCAGATAGGTTTCTGAAAAAACTAAATTTTAATAGTAAATGATTTTTGAATAACAAGCCTGCAAACAAGCACTGATGAGCAACACATGTTGTAAACCACTACTGCAGGTTTTAATCCTTCATATTATAACAATTGTTTGATCTTCCTACCTCTTCTGTTTAAGCTTTTTCCATATTTAATTCACACAGCTTGAACAGATCTTTTTGTTCTGAATCAATTGCAATGGAACTCCGTTGGAGTCATTAGACCATACTTCAGTACGGTCTACACACTTTTGCATTCCCCTCAAGAATTGTGTTTGCTCGAGACCTCATAGGCAGGTATAAATCCTTTACCTTGCAATTCCTGTTCTCACGTTTCTCCCTCATCTATGTGATAGAAGTGTAAAACTCAGAGAAATTCTAAAGTTTTTATTAATTTTGACTATTGTCGACTCTTATGAAAACAATAATATGCAAGAGAGAGATGGTTTCTACTTGATAAAGAAGACTGTAGTTTTTAAGTTCTGAAGATAACTTTTATGTTGCACATTGTTTGGGAACATAACAGAAGAATATGTGAGACTGATACCATGTATGATGTCTAATATACTTTGTCTCTAATAAGTTGTGTTTTCTGTGAATTTTATGTGCTTTCATTATAAAATATTTCTGAATTATTAACTATTTCACTTTCCAACCTGACAACAAACTTTTGCAGGTAAATTTTTCTCTCTGGGAGTCTTTGCGTTTCACAGAGAAACATGTTACTAGAAACTTAATGTAACTGCAGTATTGAAGAGCTCTGTACTCTCAACAACTGGTGTTTACTAAGACATTTGGAGAAACAGCCATTAAACTTAGAGAATATTCCATTATATGGCTTTAAATCCAGTTATTAGAGAGTTTTGACCTTTCTGCATCTTTATGTTGATACGTGAATTCTCTGTTAAGAAGTTGTTCATCGGCTGTGAAGCATATTCTTGCTGGCATAGTATTTCTTGCCACAGAAGTAGCAAAACGTTTTGATTTGATTGTTACCTTTCCTAGCAAAGCTCTGCTGGTCAGCATGCTAAACTTATTCTGAGACTTTTTTTTTTTCCCACACAATTTAGTTTGGGACTGTAGCATCAGCTACTGGTTTAGGATTTCCTAGGTAATCTATTTTTTTTTCTAGATATTTTCAGCAAACTAGTGGTTTAATTATTTTTATTGTCACGTAATTTGCTGCCAGTGAAGACTGCTTTTGTAATTACTTTGGTTTTGTTTGCTTGTTTATTTGTTTGGATTCGCCCTGTAAAGTAAAGGTTTCTGGAACAGTGTGTAAATTCCCTTTCATAGAAAGAGGGTGATGCTGAGTGCTACCTTTCAGTGTCTGACCCTCATTATGGAAGAGTCTGTGTTAAGGAGCGCGCGTTTTTGTGTTTTGAGTCTGCTGCTGGAGTCGCAGGGTGAGGCTCCCTTCAGGGCTGGTTCTCGGGCCGCGCGTTGCCGTGCCAGAACGCGTTGCCGTGCTGGAATGTGTCGCTGTCGCCCCAGCAGCACCGGGTCACAAAGCTCCTGTGGGGCAGTCCCGGCGCAGGAGAGCCTGGGGCCATGGAGCCTGGTGCTGCGGCCTCTGCGGCTCCTCAAGGGACCGATGCAGACGCGCAAGGGTGAGGAGGGGGACGGGGCCTTCCGTGTTGCTGTGTCGCCCTGGGTGTGTTTCTCTGGGCGCCTGCCAGAGCTTGCTGGAAGGTGGCAATAGGATCATGTTGGTTGTCATCAATTTTCCTTATATCCCCCCCCTTTTTTTTTTTTTTTTGTCCAAAACTACCCAGCAATAAGAAGCAGCAAGTAAGGGTGGCGATTTCACTGTGCCAGCTCCCACGTTTGCTGGATCAGCCAAGTCCTGACAAAGATAGCAACCCTGCGGTATTAGTGGTCTCTGGCTTTTGAGCAAGCTGGTTTGTGTGAGCTGTGGTCTCCCCGAGAACCAGTAGTCCTGGCTGTTGGACTTTGTTAGTTGATGTTTTACAGACCAAAGTGCAAACAAAGTAGTATTCTTGTTCCTAAGAGTTTTCCCTGGTGAACAGACATGACCAAAGCGTCAAGATTACTACAAGCACAGTCTCTCTACTGCTGGGACAGATATTGCTTTGTGTCTCTTAAGCTACAAGAGTGTGTGAGGCCAGCTGTACTGTGCCTGAAGCAGGTGGTGAAAATGGCAGAAGTATGCTTTATTTTGTAAGCACAAGGCTTACTTGTGAGCAATCTTGTTTTTCTTCTTTATGTCCTAAATTCAGATAAGAAAATGCTTTTTGCTGTCCCAGGCAATTTGAATGGTATTTTATATATATGGTTCAGTTTTACAGTGGATCAAAAAGGATTATTAGTTTAAGTATGATTATAATATTAAAGACTTTCTTCCCCTTTTACAATTGTGAAGAGTCTATTTGAGTCTCATATGGTAACTAGTTTTCTTCTGAAACTTTAACAGATGATCTCATTGAAGTGTTTCTGTGTCCTCCAGGCTTGCTAACTGCCATTTGCCAAAATTCTCAGGCAAGAATGGAATGATCCCAGAGCGTTATGTGATGCCTTGGAAACAAGATATGAAGTACAGAAAGTTGATTTTAAAGGTAGGGAAACCAGGAAGTGTTTTCCTGCTATAAGGAACTTAATAGCCGTCTGCACCTTAAAGGGGGGTGGGTATCTGCAGCATCTTGTTTGGAGTTTAGTTCCAGAAATTGTGCCACACACCAGTGTTGTGCTATTCTCTCTGGACATCCAGGCAAGATTCACCCTCCGGTGCTGAACAGCTGTATGAAAGAAATAGGTCACCAAAAGAAGCGTAAAGGAAAAGTCTGATTGTTTGTACATCATGGGATCATAACACTCAACAGATGGTGCCTTCCACCCTTTCCAGGGACTTTTGGCAGCTTGGACACCGTCTTAACTCTGCCTACCCTAAGCCTGTCTACCCAAAGCCCTGCTGCCCTAATCCTACCCTAACCTAAGCCTATCCTAAACCTACCTACCTACTGGTCCCCTTGGTCCACCCTCCCCTCCTCCCTAGCCCCTGCCTCCACCCTGCTCCTGCCTCCACCCTCTGCGCCCCCTGCCCGTGCCTGCACACTCCCCTACACCGCACTCCTCCGTGCGACCCCCTCGCCCTCTGCTCTGCCCTCTCTTCTGGCCTTCTCTGGCCTCCCCAGCCTCCCCTCCACCCGACCTCCAGCCCAGCCCCACTCACTGGCCACGTTATGGCCACCCCACCATGCCATTCCCATCACCACACCGCATCCATTGTGTGTAATATTGTGTTATTATTTTTCTTCGGGGATATCTGAGACTTGCCTGGATGCCACCGTGTGCCCCGTGCTCTAGGTGTCCCTGCTGGAGCAGGGGGGTTGGACTAGATGATCCCTAGAGGTCCCTTCCAACCTCAGCCATCTGGGATTCTGTGACCACCTTGATGCTATTGACAAGATGTTCTGTCCTGAAGCTCATACTGTCTAAAATGCCTCTAAATCTCTTTTAACTGATAAGAATAAAAAAGAAGGCCGAACTAAAACACTTGTCTGCAACTCTTAAATTACTTTCTCCTTTCTCCATTGCATTAGCACTTACTTTGTTTACTTAATCCTATCTTTCTGTGTGTTTTGTTGATGGGAGATCAAAATGATTAGGGAGCAAGTTTGTGAAACTGGATTCTGGAATGAAGGGAGATAGTGAAACAGCTGGAAACAATGCAACTTTCCTTTCTGCTTTTGAGAAATATAGTGTTAAGTACAATGTTTTAGAAATACTAAAGTATTCTGAAAGTTTTAGGAAAATCTTGCAGTAAAGGTGAAAGGAAGTAGTAAAAAAAAAAAATGAGCAGAAGCACTAGTTATTCAAGCAGTATTGTGAAGATGTGATTTCTCACTTGTGGGCCAAAGGAGTCTTAAATGGTAAAGCCAGAGTTACGGAGATTGAGGCAAACGTGAAATCTGACGTGGGAGAACAGGCGGAGGAAAGGAAGATTTTCTTTGTTTTTCTTCTTTTTGCAGCATGTGTCTGTCAGCTTATTAGGTACCCTTCTCTTACTCCTAATTCCTGTTTGTCAGCAACAGTTTAAAGATGCAGGCCTGGATCTGAACTGCTCTAGTTCTGCAGTGATTCTGAAAATACCCAGTCCAAGAACGTTTGCATCGTAGCTCAGTTAGGGGATTCGGCAAGCTGGCAGAGAGAAGCAATCCTTGCCATTTCCCAGGACTACCTCTAATTCAAGAGGCAGCTGGTGAACATGTTGCACGTGATAGGAACTATTGTGGTAACTGTGGCCTCTTGGTAATTTGGATTAACTGCATTCTACCTCTTCCATGACCTGGGAAATACTTGCAGAACAACATTTCTCGGTTTGCAGAAAGGACATGTTTGAAGTGTTCTCACCTCTTTAACTGCAGCACAGATGTTCCAAAAAAAAGCAACAGACCTAAGTACTGATGACTAATGAAAATGAGAAAAATGTATCTGAAGTCATATAAGGAAACACTAAATAAGTAATTAACTTTTAAAGTCACTTCCTTCAAGGTATAAACTGGTTTTATACTAGAGATTTCTTTCAACAATAACAGTTATCATTAAACAGGAAAAAAATGCAATCTCGTTTAAAATATACCTATATTAGCTCCCATTCAGGAGAGGATTCTTTGTAAAGAAGTGAATTAATGTTCAAAATCCATGTTTTGATTAGTTTTTTTTACCTGAGGCCAAAATTCTGTCAGTATTTTTGTAAGCATGTGATTTCAGTTGCTACTCCCTTGAATAAAGTGATCCTAGCATTGAGTAGTTTTGCATAATTACTAACTGCTATAGTTAACCTAGATAGGCAAAGCACAGGAATAAAATCCATTCGTTTAATTTAAATAGACACAGATTGCATGCCTACATACATGTTTATGAACATGTTAGATGTGCATGCTTCAATGTATACAGATCAGCTGTTGCTGAATTCATGTTTCTCTAAAAGCTCTAGGGTTGTATGTGCAATTGTACGGTGTATACTGTTTAAGTACAGACTATACATTTGCACTCATTGCACTTTGCAATACATATATATTAATGGAGGTCCTTTGATGGGTATGGTCAAGTTTGGGGTTTTTTCCCCCCCCTTTTTTTTTAATTTTCCTTTTAAACTTGTATTTGCTTTATTTCTTTTTTTTTTTTCCTTTGTCGAACAGTAAGACAGTTTTTTACAGGCATTATTTTGCCCTTACTGTTTAGTTACCACTAGATGATATTTTTAAATCATCTTTTTAATCGGAGTTTACTAATGGAATTTATTTATTCAGAATGCAGAACTTGCTGGAATATATGCTGGAGCTCTAGAAGATAGCCTGTTTTTGGAGCACCGAGAAAGACTTTGCCATGGAGAAGACAGAAAAAGCATCCAAGAAAAAATGCCTAAGGAGATGTTAGTTGCTGATATCCCCATATATTCTCATTTATCTAGATACCAGTCATCTGTTATTGCTCTTGCATGCAGGAGGAAACTCTGACGTCCTTTTTCCTCTTATGCTTATAGTCAGCTATTTGAACTGTATGTGCTGTTAAATTTAAATTGCATAAGGCCAAATCATACCATTCTGTGGACTCTTCTTTTTTTCTATCTAGAGAGTAGTCACAAAAAAAAAACGCTTTAAAATTTGACCAGCCATCATTGACAAAAAAGATGAGAACCTAAAATATTTTGGATTCAAGGTTGTGGCTGGAAAGCAGAAGTATGTGTAGATAAGTATGTTTTTGTAATAGATGCAAAAATTGGGAACCTTCTCAGTGACCGGTTTCTGAGAAATCAGTGGCATCAAAATCTTGTATCATCTCCTGTCTCCTTTAAAGTCCTCTGCTTATTCATTTTTGCCCCTCTTGTCCTTCTGAATATGTTTTTCTGAGCCACCTTACCTCATTCTTGTTTAAAGCAGACTTCTATTTCTCTCTCTAAGCATAAATAACAACACATTTTTGAAAGATAGGCAGTAAATGCACCAGCTTCTGGAATTTTTCCAATCCATTTTGCTATAGCTGATGTGTTTGTCTCTAACGCCTGTGTAGTGGGACTAAATTGTTCCAAAGCTATAGTGAAATAAGACTTCCACTGTTGGCGGAAGGATGAATTTCTGCTCTGCAGTCACTGACATCCTGTAGAAGGAAAGGAGACAAATGTGGAAAGATTCATAAGGGCTATCAGGAAAAAGATGAAGAATCATCTGAAGTAATCTGGGCATAAAGTAAAACTAACTCCACAACTAGCAGCAGCTAGTTTCAGCCCTGCAAATACCTTCTCTGTAGAACTATCCAGTCCAAAATGTAATTCACTTTTGCACCGCAGTTCTCGCTATGATTTGTCACTTGTGGAAATGTCTCAGTTCCAAACTGGAGGGTGGAAATTGGCACATCTAAAGAAAGGAAAAAAAATAATAATGTTTGTAAGGTTTGAGTTTGTAATGCTTCTGAGGTCTTGTAAGATGTTAGTGTTCCAGGTATTTATATGCAAAAGTGAAGATGGGGAGGGGAAGCCACTTTTTGGATACCCGGTTTTATTTTTTTCCACAGTTACGTTATATGAGACAATTTTGCCTATTTTAATATTTGTCTCGATACTTTATTATTGTCTTTTAAAATACAATATCCTAAAATTTATTATAGGGTATTCTCCTCAAAAGTTATTTTATTCCAAGTCGTTCTGGTTTGTATTCTGGTTTGTAACAGATTTTCTCCATTAAATCAGACAGAAGTTGGCTTCCAAGTTGTAGTACCCAGAGGTACAAAACTGCCATGGAAACAAATGATCAGAAGGGCTCTGAAGACATTCTGTTAATAATCACTATCCATTCAGTGTTATGTGCCCAGAAATCCTAATATCTCAAGAGCATTTTTTCCTTAAATGGTCTAAAAATCTAAAATAGTTGTCTTTATATTTCTTTGGAAAAATACGTAGTATATATTTTCCGTATGCAGTATTTCCCTGCTCAACTCTGTCATGATGTATAAAAATCTATGGCAGTGTTTTTTGGGGTTTTTTTTGGTTTTGTTTGTTTTTTGATTTTTTTTTAATATATAAAGGCAATAAAAATGAGCCGATGTATTACTGATGTTACTACTCTGAAAACATGTCAGTTCTATATCGTAACCTATTCATATTTGATTTGGACTGTCATGCTGTTCCTCTAAGCTTATTTTCTGCTAACTGCTTAATTTTGTACATCATCCAGATTTTCCCCAATGAAAGGCATTCAAGATTAATTTCCCCAAGAACATCTGCAGCTCCTCCCCCTGGGCTCTTCAATGCTTCAGCAAAGCCATTCCTTATTTTTAACAAAATTTTCAGAGGTAAATTGAATCTTTTGTGTGATCAAGTTGTCATTTTGCACTGGCTTGGCTGCATAGTGTTCTATTGTTGCATTTTCAGTTTGTAGGATTACTTCTAGAGAAATTAGAGTATGTACAGACGGAAGAGAAATAGCAAGGTCACACTTTTTAAAGAATTAATTATTGGCAAAAATCTTATTACTGAGGGAAGGAGAATTTCAATGAGTACTTTTGTGAAATTTTCCACAGCAGACCTTGCATCCAACCGTGTGCAATGCTCTGCTCAGTTTAGCGTCTCAGTCTCTTTCCTTTGCGGGTTGCAAACTGGCCATGTTCCGAGCTCCCTGAGATGATGATGATGATGATGACGATGATGCAGTCACAGGCTGGTATTCTCCTGAGTTAGCCAGGACAGTGCAGGGCACATGAATACCTGGGTGCTACAGGTGTAAGGCTGTCATCCTCTTTGCGCTCAAAGGAGTGGATGAAAGCACGCAGATGCCAAGGAAGCAAGGCAAGATGAGGCTTTAGGATTCCCTGTTTTTCATGGCCAGGTAACTGAACAGAGAGATTTTTACTTATTTTGTGACTGCTCTTTGCACCCTGGCAGCCTGCCTCAACTCTTGAGTATTTTCTGTGCTCAGCAGCTACCCCAGGCAGTGTTAACACCCCAGTGAGTTTCCTGAAGATAGACATAAAAGCATATATTGGGTAGGCAGCATGCCAGTTTGCCTGCTCTCTGCAGACCGTTTCCCTCCCTTCCTTCCTCTCAGCTCCAGCTCTGTTTGCTTTTCCAGCCGCTCAGAGCCATGAGAAATAGTTTCACAGCTGGTAAAGTGGCAAAGGGTCCACTCCAGTTCCTTCCATAAGGCAACCCCCTGGAGAGCAGGAGTCTGCGTATCAGACAAGCTTTAAGGAGACACCATGGGCAAGTTCACCTAAATTGTGTGAGGGATGACACGGATGAGACCGTGGCAGATAGGAGTTTATGTAACTCATATGGCCCTCTGCTGATATCTAAGAAATCACAGCCTCTGCCAGACAAATTTCCAAGGGTGAAATTAACAGGCTGCTCCAGCAAGCCTCTTAAAAAGGAGAAGTTGTGGGGGGAAATAAAAAGTGTTTTGGCCTTTCTGGAGCTGTGGATTTAGTCTAGGAAATATAAGTCTCCCAGCTGTGAACTGAAATTAACAATACAGCCTAACCACTTCAGTAAAATTATGTGAGGGGAAAAAAAGGATTTAAAATAATTTTATGATAAAGTTGTTTTATACAGGCAATGGCAGAAGACATCACTACATGCAATTTCAAAACTGCCAGGTTCTCAAGAATTGCAAGCAGCTACTTCAGAAATGCTAATAAATAACTAAAGTTGATCAATGTGTCTCAAAACCTTCTAGATCAAGAGAACATAACTAGATGTTGACAGTTCACCACACAGTGTTATAAGCCTTTTAATTAAAAATGCTGCACACAGTTACTGTTCAAAAATAGCACATTGTTCAGCGTTGCAGGACAGCCTATAGAGCATCTGTAGTGGTGTAAGCGGCCCTTTGCAAGGGAACGGGGAACCAAATGGAAAATGTCTATTGCTGGCTGGGTACTGTGTGATAGGAGACAGGCTGCACTGCTCTTCTCATGTGCTTGTAAGCCTTTGACCTTGCACTGGGCAGGGGAGAGAGAAATGCTTCCAGGGGAAGAAAATTAGAATATGAACTCAAAGCAGTGAGTTTTGAGGATTAATGTGGAAAGAGCATGGATCACTTTTCTCAAGTTAACTTTCTGTTGGCTTTCTCAGTGAGGGTAGTAATAGTGATATAAGCTAATGGCCAGTGGTTTACTTGCTATGTTTTCTCTTCTAGAATTCTGAATTAAGAGTTAAAAACAGTAAGAGTTAAAAACATTTTTCTAACCTAATTTTGTGCAGTTGTAGTGAGGCTTCTCAAGAAGGCTGCCTTAAGAGAAAAAAGTTGTTTTTTTTTTCATTGTATATGGTAATCAACCTTTCTAATCTATAAAGTTGTGCTGGGAAACATAATTTTCTTTGACATTTCACCACTGTTTTGAGTTTTTGTTGACTTTTTTGTTTTTTAGAGCAGTGTGTGCGAAGTCCCACATGCTCCTGTTGCAGCTGTATAACTGTTTTTACATTCTCCGTATTTAACTCTGTCTCCAGTATTTTACGGTTCACCCAGCAGACTCTAAACGTGATGAAGCTTCAGCTGGAGACCACAGACCCCCCGGGCATTTTGTTTCTATTCAGTCAAAGGGATTATTTCTATCCTATTTATTATGAAGTGTTTTGAAGGGAGAGTTTAAGCTTCAGGTTGCTGCAGCTGGGCCTCACCTGGAGGTAGGCTTAGCCCAGACTGCTGGACGAAGGGAAGAACTTGCAGGTTAGGAGCTAGGCGGTGGTGGTGTTTGCAGGCTCCCCAGGGTTATCTGAGACACCCGGGGGAAACTGTCATTTTGTTTTGTTCCAAAGAGTGAGAGGATATCTAGGAAGAGGCCAAAATGAGCAATTTCATCCTGGAAGGAAATGCCAGATAAAATCTCTGGTTCGAGGGTGTGAGACAGCTAGGAAGTCTGCTGAGAAATCTGGAGCTCGCCTGTGGTGGGAGGCTAGATTTCCCCCGAGGAAGAGTGATGGGGAAAACAGATGTTGCCAAAAACCTGATTTCCTGAGCGAGAAGGATGTGTTAGCAACAGGACCTGGCGCCGGGCTCGATAAGCCCCATTCTGAAGTGACCCTGGGAGAGGGAGGTCATGCGAACCGCGATGGCCACCATGCCATCAGCAGGAAAATGGGGAAAAATAGCCAAGCCTGACAAAGAAACGCTCAACAGCAAGTGTTTCATCTCCTCATACCTCTAAGTGTCGCTCTTGCCCGAAGCATCTCTCAGGAAAGTAACGGCATGGAAACAGCTTTTTTCAAAAGGAGCTGGTGTGGCGTTGGGATCACGTAGGCTGTGTGTGCTTATCAGAGACCAACAGTGATCCTATTTTAAAAAATAGTAGTGACACATGTTAGTGGAATTTTGTGATTTTGAGCCAGCTTTTGAAAGAAGCTTTACAGCTCTTGCCGTAGAGCTACATTTTGAAAAATTGAGTGGTGTGGAAGTCTTAAAATAATTTTGTGTCATTTGACTACTGCTGCTATCCACAGAAATATTTTTGTTACTCTAAAAGGAGAAGGACAAAATAATACATCTAATGTAGACAATGAAGGCACACTCAGAATCAGCGTGGTTGTAAGATAGCTTTTTGCACTGCTCAAAATGTTTTGCTTAAAATCCTTTAAAGTGGAGGATTCCAAAGATAGTTCGCTTTAAATGTAGCTAAATGTGTAGAAGTCTGAATTCTTAGTCTGGCTTTTAATGTCTGTGTCTCTGGGAAAATGGACTGATAAATCTGTCCCAGAGCCAACGTGGGGAAGAAATAAATCTCTCCAACTGCAAGAGTTGCTGGGAATTGCAGAATCACAGCTGTTTGCTTTCCAGGTTCGTTATGCTGCTTTGACTTTCACAGCTAGCCTGTGCAAGCCCCAAATACTGGCTCATGGAGGCAACTACTTCTCTAGTGAAATACCACAAATGTATTTATATATCTAAAGTCCAATGACTCCACATCCAAAAAAAAAAAAACCCCAACTTTACATGTGTGCTTCCCTACAGACTCATGCTTCTAAATGATTTTGGTGGGGGACCCCAGATCTAGCACTTCATTCAAAAAGTGCTTCTCTGTTAGACTTCATCCCAGGCTCAGCTCCCTGGTGTTTTCCTGCTCTCTTAGCTTCCTGCTTCTTTCCTGCACCTACTATTAAGCACTTTTGGTGCTTCCTGTTCTCTCACGCGTGCCTTGCTGCCTGCACTCCTTGAATTGGTCTGAATACTGTGACCAGCCACTGAATCGTTGCTCCTGTGCAAGGTTCATTTCATGTCCAGCAATCAATGGTTTCACCTGTTTATTCAGAAAAGAGTTTATTACTTTTGACATATATCCTGAGCAAAGGATATTTGTCATTCCTGCTAAACTCAGTGATACTTGATCCAACCTATTTCATCAATTTTCTTTTTTTTCCCCTTAAAATAGCTTATGCTACTCAGAGGTCTGTAAGAAGAAAACTGAATATATAAAACAGAAGGATTAAAAGTACTTTGTAATCTGTGACACTTTTAGTTAAAGAGTCTTAGTGATGTTACAGATAATAGAATGTGGAAAAAAATGTAATAATAAAAAACTAAATATGATTCACATTTTACTCATACAAATCATAAAGTCAAAGCGGATGAGGTGCATCACTATGGGAAGGGTTTTTTAAGATGATTTCTTTACAGAAGCACATCAAGCTTGTTTTAAAATTATTGTATTTTAGTACTCTAAATGTATGTTAATCCATAATAATATGACTGAATTCAATATGCTTCAGTTTATAACCAAATTCTCTCCAGAGAGAGATCTCAGTTTCCTTACACTGAGCATTGAAAAGTTGAATAAGCCTTTATATATAAAAGCAGACATTGGTGCATTCGGTGTACAAAGATATAGGTGAATACAGCCTGCAGTTTTTTTGGACAGCGTAGGCACAAGCAAAAAATCATCACTAATTGGAACCATGTAGATTGATGCAGTTTGGTAGTTGTTTGGTCTCTCCCTACATGTAAAACAACTGGAGAGCTTGACATTGTGAACATCTGTCTATTTATACTTGGAAGAGTTGGATATAACAATAGATGAAAAATAGCAAATTAATGAATCTAGATTCCATTCTGAGCTCCTCTTTTTTTTTTTTTTATGGTTGGATACAGACATAGTGGTTTATGCTTAGTTTTTGAAAGTCTTCCCAAGTACATTTTGATTAAATTTTGATTAAATGTCCCTTTCCTGTCATAACAAACTAATACTCAGGATGTTTTCCTTTTTTTTCCTCCCTTTGTAAAGGAATCTGCCCATGTCGATTCTTTTAAGCACTTCCCGTATGTGGGCGGTACTTGCTTTTTTTCTTTCTTCTGAATTTGTGATACTTAGCTGAATTTTTTAAACCTTTTCTCTTAAGTAATTGTGAGAATTGCCATGGGAGATAGGCGGATACTGAGTTTTCTCTCTTAAGGAATGCAGATGATGCTTTCAAGTTTAAAGATGAAGAGGGGGAAAAAAGAACAAAAACTAATACTTTTAGGTGTATGAGTAAGAGGCTTTTTTGAAATAGTTTCCATTCTGAGGCTAGGCAGTTAATGCAAAGTGAAGCCTATATTTTGTACTGGCACTCTGGGGAAACAACTTTATTAGTCGCTATTAGCTGTTCTTTCTATTAGTATGTTTCTCTCCTGTTACATTGTCTGATTTTGGAATACAGAAGAGGTAGTGGTGTTTTGACATAGTATATTTTATAAGAATCATGGACAAGGAAGGAAATTAAAATAAAAAAAAAAAAGCTACATGCTGAAAAGAAAGGTATGGAAGATTTTGTTCCCTTAGGTCATTAGTTCAGAGGGGGAAAAAAAAAAAAAAAACTTTGGAAAGGATATCTTTCAGGTTACTATTGTCTAGCTGTATGCATGTTTTTGGAATGAAGTCATCCCTGCAAGATGTTGAAGCAATTCTTGGCACAAAGCCCAAAAGGGTTGATCAGATATTTTTGAATTTTGTGAACCAGTTGAGCAACTGTTTAAACCTTCGAGGAGGTTGGAAGATGAACAGATTCATAGAGTTTGCACATGTAGGGAGTTTGCACATGTAAGTCTGGATAGGAATAGGACCCGTCTTTTGCAGCCAGTGTGTCGTTATCCTAGCAATTACTTTTTTTGTACTCAACTGCTTTCTCCGTAACAACCTGGAAGAAGTAGGTTATTTTACAAAAAGCATTGTTATCAGAAACTGTTTCTTTACCCCTTTTAGGCTATAACAAAACAGAATAGTTTTCATGCATGAGATGACAGAGTTTCTGACAACGAATTCTAAAACGTGCTTTATCAGTAGGCAAGTGTTAACCAAGTCCTTATTTGGTACTCTTGGCCTCTTTGCAGTGCTTAACATGGCTTGCTGTTTGAATAGTGCTTCAAGAGGAGCTACTGTATTAGCTTTTGCCAATCAATGCAAGACCAAGTAAGAGCCTTTTATCAAATCCTGTCCTCTGCTGAGCCAAGCAGATCCCATTAAAGTTGGTATGGATGAGCATTCATTTATCCCTGGATAGAATTTGACCCTTTGTGAAATGCCATTTGGATTAATATTCAAATCTCTTAAACCGTGAGGAACTAAGCTTTGGGATTCCAAAAATTCTTCATGTGCCAGGCAACCAATGATGAATGTAAAATAATGTTACAAGGATCCACGTAAAACTATTGCCCAGGAGAAAATTAACCAAGTGCCTGAGACTTGGGAAGATGTACCTAAAAACACCAACGACTTGCCTATCCTGCTCAGGGAAATTTCTAAATGTCATGTAATTCTATATGTCATTTTGACATATAGAATAATGCTAGGTAAGTACCAAGCACTTCAGGATATAACCTCTGAGGAGGATGCACCTGGCCATGGAAAGACTGGATTCTTGGTATTGTTGATTCTTGGTTGGTGTGACCTTAATGGCTTGTTTATTCTGGGGAAACGAGCTGACTTTTGGGAGAACTTGCTCGTTGGATGCTGGTGGAGAGAACAAAACACTGTTTCAGTTGCTGAAGCCAAATGGGAGTAAATCATCCACTGATTTTTCTTCTGTCGGTAGGTTTTCACATTCTTGTGTTATTTGGCATGTGTGTCAATGAAGGGAAAACAGCAAGCAGAAGTTAAATTTTATCTTGTTCTGTACGCACCATTATTATGTTTTGCTGTCCCATGCAGAGCATGACAGGATCAGGTCAGCCTTATCAAAATCCAGGGTATCTGTATATTAAAATTCTGTATTCTGGCTTATTGTAAGTTCTTGTTACTGAATATTTTGCCCTGTGCATATCAACACCAAGAAAAAGTGCATGTTGTTCTAGGAAGGTTCACCAGGAAGGTGGGGCTGGCAAGAGGTGCCTTAGGGCCTCCTACTTTGTGCTGTCACGTAAGAGTTACGCTCCTACCAGTGTTACTGGTAATTTGAAAGGTGAGATCCCGTTCATAATTTCTGTACCTACTTCAAATTATATGTTTGTCTTCTCGGTGTATTCACTGTGAAGGGAATTCTTGAGCAGAAAGATGCATCATCTGTGTGCTTCTCAATATTGATTTGCCAGACAAAAAAAACAAGATATATGCTCATACATAATAGTGATTTTCTTTTTTAACTTCAAAACATTTTCTATGGTATGAATCTTTGCCTGCCTGCGGTGATAAATGGTCGCAGGTGGTCGATAACTGCTGAGGTTTCCGTCAAGGCTCTCCTGGCTCACAGATAAAGCCTTGGAGCGGCAGGGCCGCAGCAAGCTTCGCTCCGGAGCTGCGGGGAACATTGCCTCTCGCCCCTGTTTAAATGCAAGGAATGAAATGCAGCCCGGCGGGCTTGTACTGCAGCGAGGCCCGGGGCTTTTCTAGACCCATCTCTGGGTGAATTAAAGGGTGTTCTGAGCTGCCAAGCTTGGCTTGGGCTTTCCNNNCTTTCCAGTGATGCAGTCTCCCTGTCCCAAGTCTCTGCTTGTGTGCGCCTGTTGTTTTCACCATTTAAATTTCAACATGCCAAATAGCTGAGGGGTGCACGATATACAGCTGTTACATGGCTCCTCTACTACCTTTTATCTGCGTGTGGTTTGAGGTTTTTATTAGCATCTAGTTCTGCCTATTAATTATGACAATGAGCAGGGTGAAAATAAACAATGCTAAAGGACTGGCAGAGCCTGTTTAGTAGATGCAAGATTTGACTTTTAAGGAATAATAGATAATAAAATAGTAAAATTAGGAATATTTGTATCTGAACTGCTTTGGGGAAACAAAAAGCAGGACATTGAAATGAAACACAGGCACAGAGTAAAAGCAGAATAATTTTATTAGGGACTATACAACAATGTACCATAAACACCTTAACTTGTGGGCCTGGAAAACTTTTATATTCACTTGTAGTTACTGAATATAAAAGTCCATATAGTGTAGTTAGTATGGTATTCATGGAGTACAGGAAGAGAACTCTTAGCATAACAAAAAAAGCACCTTTCTACTAAAGTTTTGGTGAATATATGAGGAAAAAAAATGTCTGCATGTGTGGACATACGGCTTTCTTGGCAGTTATAATCAGCCTAGCTCGTGGTTCAGGCCTTCAGGTAGCTGAGTGATGAGAAAAGTCTGCTCTGACAGTTCTGAAGACTGTTTTTTTCCTCTCAAGAGCAAAGAGAATGGATTCCACACATAAGATTAAAAAAGAACATTTAATATTGAGAAGGATTATTACAACTCGATAGGCCTAAAGCAAGTCTGCATGTTTCTTTAATTCTGTTTTTGTTTTTGTTTTTGTTTTTTAAAAGGAAGAATGGCCATTGAATTTCTATAGAAAGCAGAATAGGGATTGAGTTTCTATTAAGGAGGGCATGCTATCAGGGAACATTACACAGCTAAGGAATTTGGCTTATTCTATCTACACAATTATGCCACTGCAAGAAGTCATAATACAACAGGAAAGTTAGTAAATGCTGATGTTTTATATTGGTGTCTCAGTGTGAATCTCAGTGTACTGTATTTATCATCAATATCAGCTAAGAAATACATAGTGCTTCATGCTTAATGAACTTAATATGCAATTATCAAAAATAATCTTTTATGGTGGATTTTAAATAAATGATTTTGTGAGTATAAGAAGAAAGTTTTAATACTGTGACTTGGTGTCTCACCAGTTTCAATACTTTCGTCTAACACAATTTAATGGTCTGCCAAACTAACAGACTCATCAAACCTACCTTCTTCTGGTTTTATGAGGAATATAAACAGAGATAATGATTTTTTTTCCTATTTTAATTATAATACTATTGCAATCCACCTATTAACTTTTGTTAATATCAAGTAAATTGAAATTTTATTAACAAGCACTCAACGACTAATGAAGCAAATACTAAAACACTTCTGTGATATGACCATGATATAGTAACGTACCCTTGTTGATATCCTGTAGCTAGGCTGTATCCTTCTGCAACTGAATATAGTGCCTTCAGAAAAAGCAGAATTAGGCCCTGGAAAGAAGGAACTTACTCTCTGATTTTATTTTCCATGAGGATCACTGAATTATTTGCCTTATGGAAAAGTACTTAGGAAGAAGTCTAGTCTTAAACAGCTTTGTAATCATGTTGCAGTTCACAGTAACACTGCAACTTGGATGCAAAACTTTAAAATCATAATTGTCTTGCTAATTTATTTTAAAAATTCATAGGGTATTCACATGGATCCAACTCTTTCAGTATATGAACTGAAAACTGGTATTTCCAACCCTTGCCTGGAAGCTGCAACACCCTCAGAACAAACACTGACACTCCTATCTTCTCAGATGCATACAAGAGTCTATTGGTATAAAACTAAATATAAGAGCATGCCTATGCCTGAACTTCACTAAGATTTCTTATATTTGCCTTGTCATCCACAGCAATGAAAGTAGGAGCAAACATAATTACTCCTACTGTCCATAATTTCTGGGGGGGGGAATCAACATTTTCATTGCAGGTCTCAAAAAGAACACAGAAATCTTTTCTGTTAAAGTGTGCTCCAGTTCGGTACCTCGTGATGAATTATTCTGCTGTTAATCATGCATATGGACAGACATTTCTAAGCCTCTGGAGCTAGATTTCTGCCAGAAGCAAATCCTAATAGTATGTGTTAACCTGAGTTACTCTTTGTCCAGTCCCAACATGAATGTGCATCGGATGTGGTGTTTTTTTTCTTGTGGCTTTTTTGCAAGCCAGCACTGTTTTTCTTATGCTCTGCCAGCATGGAGAAGCCAGTCTGGTGAGCACTGTGATTCACCGTATTGGGTACAGCTGGGTATTTCTCCCGTGTTTTTCCCAGATGTTTATTCTCATGTGTAAACCACTGGTGTGAAAGCAGCATGCGTGTGTGAGCAGACGGCAATTGAAATCCAGCCTCCTGAAGCTATGGGCTAGCTATGTGTCTGGAGTGCATTAGCCGAGTGAGAGCTCCTCTTAGTGCGGAGAGGTCTGGAAACTTGCTGTGCCCGATGTTACCTGCCAGATACGGCACTTGAGTTAGAGCAAGGGTTCAGCTGTTTGTCTAAAGATGGTCAATTTTGCACTGTAATTTCCAGTAATTTTTATCTGCCACTAAAAAGGCAAGAACTTTAACTAAAACCTTGAGTTCTGATTAATCAAAGAAATACAGGTAATCAGTCTTTGAAAAATACTTATTTGTACAACTCCTTAAAAATCATGAGATTTGGCAACAAGTAATGTCCAACCATTGTCCATTGGAGTTGTCCTGTCACCAGATACAGCAAAGCAGCCTCATATAGTAGTGTGGTTAATATCTCTGTTACTTGTCCACGATAAGTTCTTTTTCTTAAAACTCCTACTTCCTTATATATATGAGGCATCTGTGCTGACTGATGTACTGTAAGCAAATAAGTTCTCTTTCTGTATTTTTTTATAGATGATTGCCTATTCTGCAGAAAGGTAATATGTTTCTACTTCTGCGTAGTGTGTGTGTCTTAATCAGATCTTCATGTGGGGCTATGCATATAAATACAAGTTTGTTTCTCCTTTGCCATCTGCATTTCTTTCTCTCTTCTTTGAGGTTTTGCAGTCATTGTGGAAAGTGACTTTTAACCTGCAGTAACGTTAATATCACTATAGTGATCCATGTGTTCCTCAGCAGTGCAGGCAGACTACTCCCTAGACGCAAACGCGGCCAAAATCAGTGAGTACCATAAGTGTTTTTCTTTAAATGTGCATCCCACAATGGCTTCCTCTGCCTCAAAACAAGTGCAGACTCTAGTACTGCTTGAGTGAGTCAAAATAAGAGGTGGCAGTTCTTGTGGTGTGGCTGTGGTGAGGCTGCATTTTTTTTTCCTTCTCCTTTCTTTCCGGAACTCCTACTTCAGCCTTCATTTACTTCCCCTCCCTGTACTCTCTTACCCCTTCAAGAGACATTGGCAAGGGTGTATCTCTATTCCTTTTGTTTATCCTATCTATTCTTGGAGGAACAACAAAACATTAAAAGAAAAACTTTTGAAGTGAGAGACTAGGCAGAAAATAAAAAATATTTTAATTTCATTTACATGGAGGAAATATTGATAGCTTTATTTGAAAAAGGGCTAGAGAGTAAAATGAATATTTTAAGGAGTATTTTGTAGGCAAGTCTTTAAGTTAAAACAGGAGGGGACCTATTAAAAGCAACATAGTCACACATGAGTTACTACAATAGGGAGCAGCAATTAGAAACACATGGACTGTGCAGTGCTTGCAGTTATCTAACTGGCATCAGTTTTGTATTACTGAAGCCAAAAAGCAGGGAGGAGTATTACTATCATCCCATCTGTTGCTGTGAGGAGCCTTCAGATTTTGCTGCCTTTGGAAACAGCTGCAGACATCCCTGTTCCCCCACCCTCCACTCTGCAGCACCCTGAAGGGAAAATTCAGCAAGGTCCATAACTGCTGTGGCCCCCAAATTACTCTCTAGGCACCACTGGGTAAGCAAGAAAATGAACAGGTTGGTTAACTTGCCAGAATAAGATACTGCAGGACTATCAAATTAGATAGGGGGGGAATAAAAGGAGAAGTGGGGTGGGTGGCATCTGAAAAGGACCCTTCCCAGCCCTGGACTTCTGAAGTTAATTGGACTTTGGAACCTGCTCAGATGTGGTGTAATGTATGCACAAGCTTATTTCATACCCTGATATTACAAGAATACTTGATCAGTGACGCTATGCTTGCTTCATGCTGAATACAGCTGAGGGGAACATCAGTCTTGCTACGCATTTTATTAACTATAGCCATTACAGTGGTATTTATTTTTGGTGTTCAGTTCTGGCTTTAAAGCACAGACTGCAGCACTTACTCCACTGAACTCTTCTCTAGAAGACGTTCCCTGCTGAGTACAGGGAGTCAATATTTCATTGATAAATACATTACATAGGATTGCATGTAATTAAAAATACTTGTCGATTTCTTCTTTAGAAAAGTCGCATTTGAATCCTTTAAGTAACATCTACCTTCAGAGTACTGACACATTAGCAGATTGCATTCCCCATGATTCTTGTCACACTAAAGGTATATTTGGCTTAAGGAAAAAATGATTGTTTTATATATATATATACATAATGGTATTATAATAAGAATATAAGCACTAAAGCACTAAAAATTACTTGTTTATTAGGAATTGTGGCCATTTATATAAATCTTCCACAAACTTGTCTAGATTGCCTAGGAGACTTTTTCAATCGACACACACACACATATCAAACCCTTCCTGTTACAGGGTGCCTGGGCTTCTCTTTAGATATTAAATAGAACGAACACAATATTGTGTAGGTGAAGAATCTCGTAGGTTTAGTGAGCCTGAATATCTACAGCCTGCTGTGTCTGTAAAATGTACAGATGATTTATGTTAGTTATAAATGTGCTAAACTGTGGAGTTGATGGTATTTAGAAACCATATTAAAATACTTGCCATGTATTTTAGATACAGGTTAAAGAGGAGTAAAGTGTATCAAAGCCTTTTTTTTCTTTTTAGTAAGTTGAAAATGGTTGAGTCAAGCTGTAAGCCAGGAGGGCAAACGTCACCTTCCTTGGCTTTTCTCTGAGGTAGAGAAAACATTTCTGATCCCCATGGGCAGCCGTCTGGAGGCAGGGGAGAGTCAGCACTTGGCCCCTCCGTGCGGTGCCTTGTGCTGCAGAGCAGCGACCCTGACGGCTGATCCACAACGGCACTGAGAGGCGTTTTTATGCAAAGGAAGTGTAGCGCATACGTGCCGCGGATCAGGCCCAAGCTGCCAAGAGTGAAGAGGAACGATGTTCACACTCGCTTTAGCCATAGTCTGACACCAGCCCCGGCACAGCTGAAAAACTGATTTTTTTAATTTATTTTTCACCATTTTTCTTCAGCTTAATAGAATGAGATGAATTCAGTCACGCTAGCATCAGCAAGAAATCTCAGATGTAAACAAATGGCAAGGAAATGGGAAGGTATGGTTATTGACAGCTATTAACTTGCCTCAAGAGAGAAGCTAATCAAGTAGTTTAAGACACCCAAAAGACTGCATTTTAAAAGAATGAGACTTTAGTAGATTCTAGTGTTAACTTTTAAAAACGTATAGTGGAAATGCTACATTTTTTTTAATAGATTAAACCAACAACCAGAAAATATTGTCTGGTTGAAAGCAAGCATGGACTTGGCAAGAAATCCCTTTTGTTCTTTAACTGTGTTATTATGATAAGCGCAATTATGACTAGCTGTTACTACATCTGTTTCCATATAATTTGTCCAGACCTAGATAATCTGGTCTGCTGACAAAGCCTCAGATAATTTCATGTCAGGTAGTAGGCTAGCGAACTAAAAGCAATAGCTTCAGCAACAAGGAGTTAGAGCGTGAGGCTCCTGAGGGGAAAAGGAGGGCCTCCTTAAGAAGCATAGTTTGTGTTTTAAATATGCCTATTTAAATGGGAGGTGAAATGAAATGAATCCCATCCATATAACGCTTGGCAAAAACAGGATCCTTCTCTTCGGGCATGCTAACTGCAAAACAAATAACTGAGGTGGGGAGGCGTGTGGAAATAATGCATATTTTTATAGTGAAATGAAAGCTTAGTGATTTAAATCTTGGTGCTAAATTAAATTTCAGAAGCAGAGAGAATCAAAGACAGTATTAAAGACCTGCAGAGGGCTCAGCTTGTGCTACAATAAGATTCCCTACATTTCTGGGGTGGGCTTTTGTGCTGCCTGTGAATGCTGATCCTTCCACTCTGGTGCCAGCTGCTGTGTAAAACTACCTTGGGCCATAATCCTGCTTTCCTGACAATTTTATGTTGCAGCAGGTGCGATAGACATGAAATGCCTTATTTTCCAGCTGCTGCTGCTGCTCTTTTTAACCAGCTTTGGTATTTTCCACAGGGCAGGATAAGATAGAATTGAAATGGCAGACAGGGGAGAAGGACAAATGTGTGTCGAGAAGCAGGCCGTATGGGGTGAAAAAGTGGGGAGCCCCTTGCAGGTTAAATGACCTTTAGCTATAGGTGATTTTGTGACCGGAAAGCGTTTAAGAATGGTTTTGAGGAGATGTGCTTTAATACTGGACTTTTGCTAAAACAATGGAAAAGGGAATGAATGCCCTGGAAGCTGCATGTCCATATAAGGCAATCTCATGTCCCAGAGGAAAATAGCCAGGCTTTCGAGGATGTAGTCATGGATTACTGAAGGGAAAAACCTTTATTTTCTGCCGGAGCTCCACATTGGGTATGTTTTGTGTGTTCTGTTTACATCTCTGGAAGAAAACAAGCAGGTTTAATCACTGGGGGACACACTGAGGGTGCAGGGCGGCAAGGGCAGGACTGCGATGGCCCTGGCGCGGGCTTGCAGAGGTAAAACCAATGCTAGTGATTGCACTTCAGCAACTGCAATCGACCAACGTGTAAGGAATGCAAATATTTACCTGCAAGTGTTATAAAAATGCATGAAGGGGACTGTGTTGTGGGCGCTACGGACACCAGAGTTGCTCATCCTGTGCTGGTGCCAGGTGGCCCTAACGTGAACTATTTATTTGCCGTAGAGGGACACTGCTGATTTCAGTTCAGGCTGGGCTGTCCTGGGGTTGCGCTCCTCTCCCCCAGGAATTCATTCTGACCTTTGGACTAAGGGCAGAGCGACGGGAGCCAGACCGGCCCGCAGCCAGTGCTCAGATAGGAGCACTGAAACACGGTCTAAGCAGCACCATTAGAATAGTTCCGTTTGGGGTATTAACAGGGTAAAACACATGTGTTGGGGGAAAGCTAAAGGAGGTGACTGCTGGCGTCAGGCCTGCCCCGGCCGATGGGGCGAGGGGACCTGGCGCCGGGGCCCTCCGTGCCGTCCCCGGCGGCACGTTAGTCGCGACCGCCTCCAACGGCTCCCCCGCAACGGCTGGGGCGGGGACGCTCAGTAAGGCCCT
>JAUBNY010000701.1:575057-591030 GCA_032275445.1 Crypturellus soui
TTTCTTTTTTTTTTTCTTTTTTTTTTTTTTCTGGGTGGCTTTTTTGCTAGATTAGCAAAAAACAATCTAGGAGATCAGGTAAATATCAGAGTTGATGCTAGAGGGCAGATCACTGCAAGTACATGAAAAGGCAACACTTTTCTTTCAGTGAGTTGCTTAGTGGATTGGCCATTTGACTCATCTGTAGACAAAGTGGGTCAGTCTCACCAGAGGTAATCTCACCAGAGCAGTGAGTGTCCTGAGCTACTTCCGATTCCGAGAACTTCAAATCATTTGTATATAAGGTAATTCAGATAACCAGACACAACTTAACCACTGTACCTTGTAGTTGTGTGAGGGCTGATTTATTCTGCTTTACAGTGTTTATCTTGGGAATGGCAAACAAATTAATCTGTCTGGAACCTTGTTTTTCAGCCAGACTGAATCTGGTATGGAAAATTCACTTCTTTAAAGGTAATCATCAGGTCATCTTTAAAGGTACTCGTCAAGTGTGTGTGAACTGCAGTCACAGAGGTTAGGTTTACTCTAAGAGTGGCAAAGAGTGGCATGCTTTCAAATGATAAGTTGCTTGGGTGTCTGAGTATACTGAGGAAAGGAGATGGATTTCGCTACATTATTGTGATCTGTGCAGAGCCTTTCCTTTGTATGTGGATGCAACACCATTAGTGAAAGAAATCCTGATAATATCAGTTAAGGTAGAGTATTTATTCGTGAGTTAGATAGTGTGGGTTAAATGTCTGAAGGGCAAATTCTTTTTGATGTGGGGAGAAAATAAAGGGCAAGAGAAAATTCGCTCTAGACCTACCTATACACCATTTAAAAATACAGTTCCAGGGGTAAGAATATCCACGTATTTACTGTAAAGTTAAAGGGGGAAAGAGACTTTCTTGTTTGAAGGTGTAAATCGGCTATTATTTCTTGTACTTCTATTTTACTTTCTTTCCAGAGAGAGACTACTTGAAAGAGTCTTTGCTGCTAACTTTTGAACACTGCAAACTTCGAAACATTGCAACAGCAAGGATTTTTTGAAGTAATACCTTTGGCCTTCTGTGCATGGAAAACAAAAAAAAAGCTAGTCATTGTTAAGAGACCAAAGTTGTTCTTAGTAGAGATTACTACGTGTGAACTTGTAGCATACATTGGATGTTTGTTTTCATAATTGAAAGGGGTTTTTTTCAGATCTTTTTGTGTTTCTTTTAGGATTTCCTTTAGAGTTGGGATGACACAGTGAGTGGGTGAGATTTCATCTGTCTTTTAATGTATGAGGTCATGAGCTGTATTTCTGCTTCTTTCAGAGTTTATTCAGAAGAGTTTTAATTAGGCAACTCATAACAATTTTAATATAGTCCCCATTCTCTGACTTCAGTCAAATTATAGGATGCCTCCATAACCAAACTTCTTGCAAACATAAACAAGGGAAATAGTTTGAGTTGATGCAGCTAGTAATCTAGGGCTATGAGTAACATATTGGTTTTAAATCAGCCTATTGTTGATCTGTGTTAATGTCTTCTCACAGTTGCCCCAATTGTAAGGGCTCTGTTTTCAACCCCCTCCTGCCTGTTCAAAATAAGTTGAAGTAAGGATTATAGAGAATGTTTCTCCAGGATGCTCTTCTGGGGGCCCTGCTGCTGAAACAAACTGTTTTACCTGTGACAGCAGTGTACGTGGGAGTGTGCTTGACTGGCTGACCTCAGCATGTGTGAGGCAATCTCTGCGTGTTTTAAGTGAGCTTTCTTTAACACTGGTCAAGCAAGAAAGGCCTGATGCAGGCTGTCAGCTTTCCCAGTAATGGAGAGAGTTGAAGTAGGAGCCCATGTGGCCAAAACTGAAATTCGATGCTGTTGTCTGATCTATGGACCCAATTGCTCTTAACTCTTCAGTCTAGCAAGTAAAATGCTGTTAATGGACTACATTTTCTCCTAGATATGCCCGAACAGCAGAAATAATCATCAGCTATTATTAAAAAAAAAAAAAGGAGCAGTGTGTCACCTTGGTGGACGTGGGATGACTTGTGACAGTTTGGAGATTAGCCAGGGAGTATTAAAGCTTTTACATAAAGCCTGCCATCTTGTGGCTCAAATGCAAAATTGTCCAAAAATATGCTTTCCTTGGGCAGGTGGTTTTTGAAAGTTTTTGTGCAGCATTCTCCCAAGTTAATCATATTGTTATATGTGATATTGAAAAAGTACCTATTAAATTTGAAAGTTGTCTTTTACTGTGTGTTGATTTGACATTGGTCTTAATTTGTTGATTGCAGTTTTGCTGCTGTTTCTTGTTAATGCAATATCTTGCTTTTTAAAAAGCAATGATGTTTTAATGCTTTAAAACACTCAAATCTCATTTTAAGAATCTTTCATTCACTTTTTGATCTCCCAAGTTTACTGTTGTGAAAGTTTACTGTTGTGAATTCTGATTTTATTTCTTTCTGCGAAGACAAGTGAAGTGTGAAAGCTGGACAGAAAGCTCATAACTGTTGTTTGTTGAGCCTTAACCTGTCCCTTCGTATGAAATGTTCCTAATTTTATTATAAGTCCGTTACAGTCCTAGCCAGATATGGGTGTATGGATAGCTCAGAGGCAAAAGAACAAGATTAAAAAAAAAAGAATATGTTGTTACATGTACTTAAACACAGCTTCGTGTGCCATCTAAAGATTTAACAGATTTTGTTTTCTGAGTATGCTTGTCCTGAGACATTTCCTATATTTTTGGTAGTAACTAGTTAGGATTTTTTTGTGAGTGATTTAACTTAAGATGAAGAGTATGGGTTTGTGTAGAGGTATTCTATTTTTTTTTTGTTTTGTTTTCTTTGTCTAAGTTCGTGTTTGTTCTAGGGAACAACTCCACTGGAAACTATTTAACCACTTATACAGATATGAAAACTAATTTCAACAATACAGTGATTTCGGTGAAATTCACCTACAGCTTTTCACCAGTTCAGTTTCACTGATGGCACAGACTGATGTGTAGACAGGCTTTGGATATTTTTACTGTGACTATAAAACTTTACTATTATGTATAAGTAGAAGAATGTTGCAAAGCATTTCAGTAGTCTACAGTTTCTACTAATGGAGAGCTGACTTAAAAGTACTGAATGTAACTTGCATCAAAAACTTGAGTCTGTTAATTGGAAAGGGATTGCTTGGAGACCAGATGACAAATCCACAAATCCACAGTTCCTGCACAGATAAAAGAAAGTGTGGAAAACTTATTGACTTCCTGTGGGAAGGGTCTTCTAACAGGGAAACTTCCTTCATACCTCTTATTAAGGTTCTGGCAAAGATGGGACATTTTACAGCGATTATCTAAAAAGACAACAAAATATGTCTTTAATTACAAGCAAGCATACTGTTCCCTTCTCCTTTATTAGTATTACTCCTCCTTAGTATTAAAATTCTTTGACACTGTGAATGTTTTCTTTAGGTTAGACTTACTGTGGTGCAGACAAGTATCATGCTGCTGTTGCATGGGATGAGAAAGCAGAACTAAGCATTTATTTGGAGTAAAAGAAGCCAAGACAGAATGTTTGTGTTGGGTGACTCAAGCTTTAAGATGCAGAATATACCTTTTTGTCTACTTGGGGGCGTTTCTAGTCTTTCTTAATCACTTTCTCTGATTTATTCCAGTTATGCAAAAAAGGAATCTGATCTTAATGGAGCCCAAGTCAAGATTCGAGAATTTGAAGCAGCTCTCAACTCTAAAGAGGCTGCACTGGCCACAGCTCTTGGTGATAAGAAAAGCCTAGAGGGGGATCTTGAGGATTTAAGAGATCAGATGGCACAGGTGAGAAGAAATGGTCCACTATAAACCTTTTGCCAACAAATAACATATTTTATAGATATGTTGTATATCCATGATAAGAGCTGTGTTTCATTTTATATTTCATTTTCTGGTAAAATGCAACTGTAATAGGCAAAAAAAAAAAAAAAGAAAAGGCAAACCATTGATTCGGTCAATACTAGAATTAAATTGGAGCTCATTGTCAGAAGTGAAAGAACTCAGTACCCGAGTTCAGTATTGTTCAGTTAGCGTTCTAATAATGTGAGTGGTAAAACAGAACATCTTAAAATTGCAGATTCTGTGAAATTTCACGGGATAGCACTGCAAAAAGCCTGTGCTTCTTCATCTTCTGGAATTCTAATACCTTTAATTTGTGACCCTCAACAATATTAGGCAATAGTACCAGTTTAGGAAATAATCTGCAACCCATAAAATTGTAATTGTCAAGTACGAAAACTGAAGATTTGTATGAAAAGATTGTAACCGACATGAAAATGATAGCTGCCTGTGTGCAGTATATAGAATTCCTTTGTGTAGGTAACTGTTAAAAGAAAACATAAAAAAAACGTATCTCGTGGTTCTGTGTTTGTCTGCTTAAGGCTTTAACATGCAGTTAGCTGATACGTGTAATTGAGATCTTTGTATCATGTGAGATCTGCTCCATAACCTTTGCCATGCTGAATCCCTTTTTCTTTTTTTAAAGCTTGAAGTTTCTTTAGGTGCTGCCAAGAGTCAGCTTGCAGATGAAACTTTACTGAAGGTGGATCTTGAAAATCGTTGTCAGAGCCTAATTGAGGATTTGGAATTCCGTAAAAATATGTACGAGGAGGTAAAGAGATTCAGTGTCAATAACTCAATTTTAAAGGGAAGAAGAGGGGTTTTGTTGTAGAATAATTTAGATTGGAAAGCACCTCAGGAACGGAACTCCTATTCAAAGCAGGGTTTGCTTCCATTCTAGCTGTAAAGCTCTCAGTTTTCTGTTGTAGAAAAATAATCTGTGAACTTAAATTTTAATAGTCTTATTACCATATTCGGTGTTAAATTCTTCTTCTGGTGCCATATACCTTTCTTTTCATAGTAATGAAAAGTAAACTATTATGTTTGTTTGCTAAAAGTGTCTTCATGGGTTATAAGATGACACTAAAACAGGTGCTGTGAACCTTTTTAAATTTTGTTTGTTTCATAACAAACAATACTGGAAACAAAGTTGTTCTAGGGAACACTTAGGGAAATGTCCCTAACTTCTAGTCTTTTACTACTGTTAATTCATTTCTGTAGAAACATTACCAAACATAAACTAATGCTTATCTGCAAAGCTAGCTAAAACCTGTTGGCTTGTTGAAGAAAATGAATTGGTCTTGGCTGATAGTGTTCCTAAAATTTGTTTTGACTAATACTTACTGAAGGTTATTCTTCTTTTTTTGCCTTAGGAAATTAATGAAACAAGAAGAAAACATGAAACTCGCCTAGTTGAAGTTGATTCTGGGCGTCAAATTGAGTATGAACACAAACTTGCTCAAGCACTTCGTGAAATAAGGGAGCAGCATGATGCACAAGTGAAACTGTACAAAGAAGAGCTGGAACAGACCTACTATGCCAAAGTGAGAACATGTTATCATACAGTTTTCTTACTTTCTCTTCACTTTTATTTAAGGAAAGCGTAACATAGAGATCATTTCAGAGAATTTCCCTTTGTAGCTTGGTTTAAAATTACCATGCTTTTGAATATGAACTTGTATTTTCAAGCTTTGTTTGAGGAGCAGAGTTATACCTCAGGAAGCGCAGCATTATAACTACTGAATTAGGGTGATGACTTGTATAAAGGTGAACTGATTGTGGAAAAAGTGATTACTGCTTATTGGCAGCTGAACTATTTTATGTAATACCCTGCAGCTATGAGTATCTAAAAATTAGTACTGTTCCTTAGCTTCTGCCTAAAAAAATGCACTGTATTTACTTTTAAAGTAACAAAGATCAGTTACCGGACATAATTTGGAGTGAAAGGGAATTAATTTGTTTATCGTAAATCTAGTGTTTTAATACAGTGTTGATCCTAGTAAGATATTTTGCGTAAAGCTTTCTTCATGAAAGAGAAAAACAGGCTGAGGAAACAGCCCTCCGAATACCCTGGCCCAATATGCAATGGTGTTAGGCAGAGCCTATACCACACCCAATGGTTTCTGCTTTTCACACCCTAGAATGAAAACACTTTTTTGAACTGAAATCAGTTGTACTTCATAATTTCCTTCCTCTATTATGATTCAGCATTTCTTGTAAGAATAATCCTGGTGTCTCAACTGAACCTGGTTTCTGTGGCTATACTTCTTGCAGTTAGTAGCTTTGGAGACAAGATGGAATCTTAAACCAGATAAAAGTTAATACAAACTGAATTTGTTAGTATAGTTTTCAGTGGTAAATTATAGGCTTAATGATGTGCAGTTGCATGTTTTAGTGGCTTTAATCTGACTTGGAAGAACTAGAGGAAAGAAAATGACTGAAAGTAAGGTCTAGTCAAAAATTATTGATTTAGATTTTTTGTATTTACTATTCTCAAAAAAAAAAGGGAAGAAAAACTATCATAGTTAAGATGTTCTCATTCCCTTAGGGGTACTTCTGCATTTAAATTTTTAGATTTCATTTAATCTGAGGCACTAAATTTAAAAATCAGTCTGTAGTGCTGCCTAAGCAGATGTAGTATTATTAAACAGAGCGTTATGGCTAGTTAAAAAACTGAATGTCTGCTTTTTGTTTGCATTAACAGATATTGAGTCTGAAGTAGTGATAGAATGAAGAAGTGGTGGCTCAGGGCACCGGTACTGTAATCTTAAATCATATTGCCAACATGCTTACATTGGATTGAAAACTAACATCAGTCTATTTTGTTTCTTTATGGAACTGTTTCTTCTATTCAAGCATGTTAAAAAAAAAAAAAAAAAAAAAAGGTGCTGTAGTATTTGACAATGTGAAGTTAAATATTGGCTAACAGAAACATTGAATTTAGTAATCCAACTTGAATAAAGCCTGCTAGGGAAACATGAACAAGTTTCTAATCCTAGAATAAATACTCAAGAAGGTTGTGATTTCAGTTAGCTTAATCCAGAATGGTAATTGAGCTACCATGTTTAATCCCCTAAAAAAGGAGAGATATTTCATTATGTTACAGTTGCTGAGAGGAACTTTGTGGCTTGCTGATCTGTGTGGTTTTGTTTGGTAACTGTTTTGAAACTGATGTATTAATGTGATTTACTGCAGCTTGAGAATGCAAGACTGTCTTCTCAGATGAGCACTTCTACAGCCAATTCAGTAAGAGAAGAACTGACAGAAAGTCGCATGCGTATTGAAAATTTGTCTTCTCAGCTTGCAAGCCTTCAGAGAGAGGTAATAAGTTATTTGTGACTTTTTGGTCTTGTTAATTAGTATTGATTTTTAATATAAAAGACTTTCTTTCCCCTAACTTGTTATTTATTCACTTTCATGGCTTGTGTTTGTCTTCTGTCTTACTGTTCGGTAAACTTCAAATTCCTTAATAATTTCTTCTTGATAAGTGAACACTTTCGGAAGTGATTTGTGTAATATCCTGCAACTGTGAGTATCTGAAAGATAGTACCGTTCCTTACCTTCTGCCTAAAAAAATCCCCTATTTGTTTTACTTTGTTACTTTAAAAGTAACAAAGATCAAACTGGACAAAATTGGAGTGAAACTGTTTCTGATACTTCTGTTCTGGTATTGCTCTATTGCTCTATTACAGCTGATCTTGTAGATATTCGTTTTGTAGCCTGGATTTAGGCTTTGTCTCACCAAGTTCACTTGTTGGAAGTGCGTGCCAGTGTGCTATTTTAGAAAGGTCTTAATCACATTAAGAAATGTTTCATTTGAAAATCTTAAACTGCATGAAAAAATGAAATATACATATTCTAGAGCTACGTAAGACTGATGCCACTGTGTTAGATTCTGAAGCACACAGAATAGCAAACAAAAATTTTGCATTATCTTGTAGATGGATGAGATTACGTTAGGCAGAAATTCTCTGTGGTCTCTTACACTTTGACACTTTAAACAATTTATCTCTATTCTATAGTAAATTGAGCCTGTAGAGTAGGAATTCCATAGAGCAAGATGCAAAGTGAGAGTCTGAAAGCAGTTGTTTTGTCTTCTAGGTATCTTTACTTCTTACAAACTGGATCTGAAGTGAAAGCATATTTGGAACTTGTGAGCTTGCCAGGATTAGGGTGAAATAAGAGGATCTTAGGATAGAGGTGCTTGAAATCTGATCACAGAGCATATATATCATACACACAGAAGTATGACATAGCCATGATAAGCCACACATTCAGTACTAGCTTATTTGCTAGTGAATGTGCCCACCCAGTACGCTGCTCAGGGCAATCTGAAATGAAAGTGAGATATGTTGACTCTGGTTCTGAAGTGAGCTTTCTTATCAAATGATAAAGGGAACAGGGTTTTTTTCCTTGAAAAAATGTTAATAATTAAAATTAATAATTAAAACCTTTGGTAATTTCTTGTAATTAGTGATGTTTTTTGAAATCCTATAGTACAATAGACTTAGGTAGAATTTCCAGATTCTTTGAATTTTAATGCAGAGAACATGCAAGGGGTGTTGTTTTACTAATTCTTCTCCACACTTTGCAAGTACTAATGAGTCTTTCTAGTCTTGTTGTTACACAGGCAGTTTAATCTCTGGATGATTTAATGTGAATGAAGTTGCACAAAAACTGGGTTAAGATTCTTGTCTGCTTAGCTCTTCTATCTTTACATTATTACTGTCTGTCTTGGTGTTTCTATAAAAACGGATTTCTGACCTTTATTGCTTAGGTTAGTTAGATATGTGTTCTGTTGCCTGCTCAGGAGTTAGTGTAAGATTTGGTCTTACTTCTGAATCTGCAAAGTAATTTGTTGTAATTGGTTGTGTAATTCAGAGCTATCAAATTCAACCTTTACCAATTGACGTTAATTATCTACCAAAAAAGTCAATTTTGTGGCTATACTGTCTTGTAGCATGAGTGATGTCAGCTTAAAAAATACCAAGAAATTAGTGCTAGTGAACAGAGAGTAATCTAACTTTAACCAGGTTTGTTATCTTGGAAGAAGGTAACTCTCTCTGGTGATGGGTTGGTTTGAGTTACCAACACAAGTGGCTTTCAGTGGGATCTTTCATGTGGCATTTCAAACTCCTTCATCTCCTTATCTGACTCAGCAACTAGTTGTGCTGGTACTCTATCTCAGTCTTTTAAAGCTGCCCATTTTCACTGTGTCTGTACTGTGGTGACTTCCTGAATGTGGTACCTGCTTAGCAAACTCGGTGGCTTAACCAGACAAGATGATTCTGGGTGGGGCGCTGGTTCCCGTGTCTATCCTTTAATTAAAATACCACAAGAAACTGCTAAGCAGAAGAAAAAACTGCTTGGGGAAAGTAAAGGTCAGTGAGATCACTTGGATAATTTTTAATAAGCATTCCATTCTCCGTGTACAGTACATATAGACTGGCTGATGAGATTTTTTTGAAGTGTGTGAGAAAACTAGCTTTCATCTTGGACCAGCTACCACTGTACTTTTAGCAAACCTTGAAGACTTTAATAATAGGCAGACAGTCATTTACTGAGAATAACCCCTATTCTTTCAGAGTTATCTTCCAATAGAACTTGGAATCTGCAGCAGCAGACTGAAACAAGTGACAAAAATTTGGAAGCTAAAGAGCAATTATTATTGTAGGCTCTGAAGCTTTGAGCTGAGTTTTCATTCTACATGCTGCCCAGCATATCTTAAACACAGCCTGACTCATAAGCTTCGTGGGATGTTTTTGTTTGTTTTGTGACTGAGTGACTTCAGTTGCAGCAATGTTTCTTCAGAGTTTGAGGAAAGGTGCAGCTAGCTTGTTTGCCGAAGTATTGCATGGACACTTGCTTGAGTATGTGACAGATTTCACTGAGACAAAACACTATGTGTGTAGAAGATGAGTTGGAGAACAGGAAATTGAAGGGAAGGTTGAATTCAGAGAGAGGTGAGGGGGTGCTCCAGCTAATCTTCCTTTTGAATTCTAGGATGTCTGAATAGCAAAAAATAGTTTGGAGGTGTGAGTGAACTTTCCTCTTTGCAGCACTGATGCATCTTTCAATACTTTTATTCTTTCAGTCTAGAGCATGGCAAGATAGAATGCAAGAGCTTGAGGACACCTTGGCTAAGGAAAGGGAGAACTGTCGTAGAATGCTGTCTGACAAGGAGAGGGAAATGGCAGAGATCAGAGATCAGATGCAGCAGCAGCTGAATGACTATGAGCAACTTCTGGATGTTAAACTGGCCCTGGATATGGAAATCAACGCATACCGGAAATTGCTGGAGGGTGAAGAGGAGAGGTATGAAAGAATGCAGCAATGAATGCTGATATTGTTGTATGCTTTTCTCCTCCAATCTTCTGTTGAAAGGAAGTTTTTGCTGGAAATAGCATTCATTAGGTTCTTTGCTGGTATATCTGGCCCATACATCCCCCTCCTCATACATGACATAATCCTTCCAAGTCACCATGAAAGCAGTGTGCTTCAGAGTCAGACCACTAGCTTTCTGGCAGAACAAACTTCCTTTTTTTTTTTTTTCTTTTCCTTTTTTCCTGTTTTTTCTTTCTAATAAGATTTGTCCCAGGGACTTAATGGTTTGTAACTTGTGTGTCTACTTCGTCCTACTTTTAATGCTCTCTTTCAGAAGTACTTACAAAGTTATCTAGTTGTCAGCCAGTATTTTTTAAAGATAGAAAAAAAACCTAAGTAATGGCTTTTATGTTTGCTTAGCTTGTGACATGGTAGCTTCATCTTGCACATATGGCTTCAGGGTTCAGCAATATTGAGGACTTCTGTTTTATAGGTATTTTGATGCTTAAGTGTTTCTGAACTAGGTCCTACTAATCTGTGCTGATCCCACCTAAGTGTGAGGTGAAACTGCAAAAGGTGCTGTGCCAGTTGATTTTTGCATAAGTTTTCTGCAGTGGCTTCAGTCCTTTAATTGCTCCATTAGACCAGGAATAGAGTCTTTAGTGAGTGCTATAGATAATTGTATGATCTTAATATAGTAGTCCATCACTATCCCATCCTTCTAAAGTATTTCTATTTCTCAGCAATTTGGCATTTTTTTTTTCCCTTCTAGAAAAGGGAGAGATAAAAAGTTGTAATATTCCTCTGTCTTTAGTTGAAAAGCTTCTTTATTCTAGGCTTCCTCTATGGGAAAAGGGAGATAGAGAGAAAGAGAAGGGATAAATGAAGTAGAAAAGTGTAAATGTAAAATGTAAAAAAAGCATATTCTGAGTGGTTTGTTCCTTTCTTATATTCAGGCTGAAACTTTCTCCTAGTCCATCTTCTCGAGTGACAGTTTCCAGGGCTTCCTCAAGCCGCAGTGTACGTACAACCAGAGGAAAGAGGAAGAGGATTGATGTGGAAGAATCTGAAGCCAGCAGTAGTGTCAGCATCTCCCACTCAGCTTCTGCCACAGGAAATGTCTGTATTGAAGAGATAGATGTTGATGGGAAGTTCATCCGTTTGAAGAACACTTCTGAACAGGTTTGAAAATGACACATGGTGCAACTTTTCAGTGGGTTTACTGAAATTTGAAGACAATCTTACCACACCATCTGAGGGGTCATGTTGACACCCTAGATTTGTGTTTATACAGCTGAAGTATCCTGTATAAAAGTGGCAACACTGAAGTTTTGAGTTGGTGTATGCCAAGGTACTTTCAAACAGCCTTTTGAGTTGACACTGACTACTTGCAGATGATCTTTAATGCTCTTTGTGGCAAAATTTAATGTTTAGATTTCACATCCACGGAAGTACTAAAGCATTGTTCAGAGTTGTGCCTTGCAAGTAATCTGGCTTAACACTGTCAGTGATGGGAAACTGCAAAAGCAGATACAGACAATTGTGGAAGTCTTTTCAAAAGTTTGTCTCTGCCTAAAAAGGGCTGGAAAGAAAAAACACGCTTGATGGTTTTAATTAGAGTCAATGCCAGGTTCCTCCTACTTGTGTATAGTTTCTCTAAGTCATAGTTTTTCCTTGATTGCATAGTGTTTTTGTTTGTTTTTCTCAAAGAGCCTTCAGAGCGCATGCCACCTTTCTACAGGCTATGCAGATTATTTCTTTCTAGGTAGCATCTAGTTCTTCTGCTGGGTAACTCCTTGAATAGGGTTTTTCTGAATTGCTTAGTGTTTGTCTTGAGGAGGAAAGGTACGTTCATCTTTGCTCATCAGAGGTGTTTCATATGAGTCTAGTCAAAATATTCTTCCCTTTCCCCCTTTTTTTCCTTAGAAGAGAAACTTTTGCATTCAATATTTTTCCCCTCAGCATGTTACTTGTAATTTCTGTAAAGTGTTTCTGTGCTGTATATAGATAGTTATACAAATCATCACAAGGTGAGGCTGGAGACTGAGCACTAAAGTTTCTTAAATATCTTTGGGAGAAGAGGAAATTGTGCATTTTTCTCAGTAGGGCATCAGAATTATAAGACATAAATTCTTACATCCTCAGTTCCAGAAAAGGGATGAACGTCTTGTCATGACCTGTACTGTCTACAGGAAAACTGATTTTAGTAATGCATAGTCTGCATTCTTTGCTTTCAGAGACACACAAACTTTGTCTAATGTGGACAGATCCATTGACTTTGCTAAAAAGGGAGGTCCTTTTGATGTTTTAAATGACAATAATTGGTCTAGTTCTAAATGTCTTGGTTCCTTTCATTGAAAGAGAGGCAAACTCCTGCAGATGGTGATACATCATCATAGGCGTCTTAATTGCCTATTCAAGGTAAAACTTGTCCTCTGGGAGTGTTTGTTCACTGAATGGAAGAAACCTTGGCAAGCTGTCCTGGTCTAGACAGCTAGTGGCTGAAGTCTGACAAATTAAAGCTTGCTTCTAGTGAATCAGGATCTATGAGTTTATCCCTTTGGAGTTTTTCAGTAGTTTTCCCTTTTTCTTGTGTTATGTAGAGTTTATTTCCTCTCTTGTTCTCTGAGCTATGGTGAGTGCACCAGGAGCTCGGTTACTGTCAGGAGTCCTGGGTGGTTGTGGGTTAAGATGCTTGGGAGGTGTCCAAAGTTGAGAAGCTGTCTGTGGTGCTGTAGCTAAGTGATGCTCCAGTTTATTTTACATGTTTTAAGTGTTTTTTCTTAAATCCCAAAGGCAACTACCTGATGACTGAAAAATGTTGGGGAGTGGGCAGGGGGAAGAGATACCTAAAAAAGATAGTAATATCTGGATTATATATTTTTATATGTAGATGTAGGAATATAGTAAAGACTATTTGCAATAGTATATATATGCACACAAAGACTATTTGCAGTACATATGTGTATATCTGATGGACCCTATGACAAAATTCTGACGTAAATCGTAAACATAATTAGTTAATCATGTTAAAACCTATTTAGTTAACCTAACTTCAGTTAGGTTAGTTAAATAAGTTTTAGATTAACTAAATACGTTAATCTAACTAAAGTTAACAAATACTCGTCTTTAATTTGAAGTGAAAGGTAAGATCAAATTAACTAAAAAATAGATGTTGACATGCTGAAGATAAAATGGTAATAAATGTTTTTACTGAGCTTTGTGTATATTTTATGACTTTACTGAAACGATATCCCATAAATGTAACAGAAGACAACGGCTGGTGTAAATTTATTTTCTTAATTTTTTTTAGGATCAACCTATGGGAGGTTGGGAGATGATCAGAAAAATAGGAGATACTTCTGCTACTTACAAATATACCTCAAGATATGTACTAAAAGCAGGACAGACAGTTACAGTAAGTTTCAGTTGTTTGTGTGAGACACTTTGGAATGGTTTGTGTAAATAAGAACCATGGTTTTTAGTTTTGCCCTTTTCATGTAAGTGTTTTGAAAATAAGCTCTTAATGTTGTATTGAAGCTCTTATTTTATATTGAAGTTGATTTTATCAGTTGCTGTGAAGAATAATTCTTTGTAAGAGCTACATTTTTCAGAAACTTTCTGTGTAGAAGAATGTTTTGACAGCAAGTATATATACAGTTCACCTTGCACTGAAGAACATGAGGCGGTTTTAATGTTTAAAAATCATTCTAAATGGCTAGTTAGAGACTTTTTTTTTTTTTTCCTTGAATGGGAAAATTCACTATTCGCTTAAATGGATTGTGTTAACTCTTTAGACAACATGAAAATATTGTGAGAGATCAGCAAGTAATGTTTGCATATAAATTTTCTTACCAGATTTGGGCTGCAAATGCCGGAGTAATTGCTAGCCCTCCCACTGACCTCATCTGGAAGAACCAGAATTCTTGGGGCACTGGTGAAGATGTGAAAGTTGTACTGAAGAATTCTCAGGGAGAGGTAGAGTACTTCAGATGTATTCAAATCTGTTTTCATTGGCTGTGTTGCCATCCCAGTCTCTCCCCCAGTAAAGGTAAAGGCAGAACCATTGTCAGGGCTTTGAATATGTTTTTAATTTGAATTCCCAAGTTGGCTTACTAAGTTTTTTTTTTTTTTTTTTTTTTTTCTTTTTCCATAGAAGCCATAACACTGTCCCCCTCAAACCCTCAAACACAGTTCCCTTCTTGTATTGCAGGTCGTGAGCCCTCCCATGGTTGTCTCCCCTCAGCTCTTTGGCACGAGGCCTCTCTGTGAAGAATGGTGGCTTCCTCTTTCCGCTATGGGGTGACCATCACCGGGGCCGTGCTGCTGGTGACAGGGACGCTGTGCTTTGCCTGGTGGAGCGATGGGGAGATGGGCGCCGTGGCCAGCAGCGGGACTCAGCTGGTGCCTCCCCGGGAAGCCCACGCGGTGCCCAGCCCCTCCTCGTCCAACGCGCTGCTCCGCTCCGTGAGCTTCTTCTGCTGCGGCATCGGCGGCATCCTGCTCCTCTTCGGGCTGCTGTGGTCCGTGAAGGCCAACGCCAGGGTGGTGTCCCGACGCTACCAGTACCACTTCCCCAGGGACCTCCAGTACTTCACCGCGGAGCCCCTGGAGAAATGGAACTGCAGGTTGGTCCCTGCCGCCACGGGATTTGGGACGGGAAGAGGAGACAGGAATAAATCTAGACTGGAAAAGAGCAGGAAGCTTCTGAGTTGAGGAGCCCTGAGGTCCTGGAGAAGTCACTAAGCAAAATGAAAGTCACCACTTTTTAAAGAGTTTGATCAGCTCGTGAGAGAGGTTTTAGTGTCACCTCTACTGATGGTATTGGTGACCATACTCCAGCAGCTCCTTCCAGGCCAGTGAGCAACAACTGGCATCATTGCTTTACAGGGTGTTCATGATGGCAAGATAAGCAGCAGTGACATTTAAGTGAGAATATAGTTAAACTTGCCCCTTGAGGTGTGTTCCCAGCCACCTTGTGCACCAAGGACACCTCATGTACCACTTAGCTACCGCTTTGGCATTGCTGGTTCATCCAGCACCCGCACCTGATGGAGGCACCACCGTCCCTGCAGACAATCCCAGTCCTTGGCACGGTAAAGGGCAGGGTAGGAGTGTAGTGACTCTGCCGTGCCGGAGGTAGCTCAAGTTGTTGCATTAGGGAAAGCCCAGCAGTGTCGTCTCATTATATGTTATCTTTAATGGGAGCAAAATGCACTTTTTTATTTTTGAAAATGAAGGGGTAATAGTCATATGGTTGTCCTTAAGTAGAATGGAAATGGAGGTGGGAGGAGCCTTTCCAACGCCTGCTTGCACGCTTGGGAAGACCCCTTACATGGCCCCGAGTGACACTATTGCTCATTTAATCAGAGTCTCCCTGTGTGAGTGGCGGAGATTTATTCCCACTTCTTAATTAAAAAGGATTTTGTTTCAGAGGATGCTCCAAACAGAGAGCCACCAGCGCAGCACTATGGGGTCACAGCAGAGATCTCGACTCCAGAATAAATCAGACTCTGGGGAAAAGTCAGACTTAGAGGAAGTCAGAAAACACAAAAAACCTGCCGGGGTGGGTGGTGTAGTTGGGTTCCCTGGGGGTTTTGGAGACCCTCTGAGGACGTGGGAGTGGGATCCCGAGTGGGAGCACCGAGGGGTTTGCTGCAATTCCCGCAGGGAGGGGAAGGGCTGGGGTGGCCCGGCGAGGTGTTGCGGGATGCCTGAGACCAGGAACAGGCCCAAAGTTGGTCTCAGCTCCCTTGCGTTTGCCTTGCAGCGGCTGGGACGCCAGCGCCATCCCCAGCTACGAGGAGGCCCTGAG
>JAUBNY010000701.1:591130-609241 GCA_032275445.1 Crypturellus soui
AGTTCCCAAGTTGGCTTACTAAGTTTTTTTTTTTTTTTTTTTTTTGCTTTTTGCTTTGCAACTAAGTATACTTAGTCCTGTCTTAGAGACTTAACTGTAATTTGGGGCTGCAGTACTTTGAAGCTTCTGATTTTTTCTCCCTTTCCTCTTGCATTGACTGTAAGTAGTAAAAGAATGATTTGTTTAGGTATTCTCTTAATGCCATGAATTGGACTGTATGCTTTGGACTTAAACTATGCTTTGAGGGTTAAAGGTGTTTATATGCTTTTCACTGATTGTTCTGTCTCTTAAGTTGGGTTTCATTTAAACTCTGTAGGGCATGGGTGAAATTACAGTGAAATTTGTCCCTAATAAAGAGGCATTAATTGTATTAATTCTGGTAAGGTGGATGTTCTGAGTTTGGCCAGGTAGATCAATTCCTATGATATTTAGCAATAGAAATAAATAAAAATATTTAAATATAAAACATCCAAAATAAATTTAAAATAAGATTGAATGGTAGTTGTTAAAAAGATTCCTTTTAATTATTAAAATAGATTTATAGCTAAAAGTTATGACTCCTAGCCATATATTTTTCATGTATGGTTGTTTATAGGCAAAATCAGTTTGGGTAGCTTTCCCAACAGTTAAACTCACTTTTCTGATAATGTAAGGGGATTAATACCATATCACCAGAGGTGTCAAGTCTTGAATTTATCTCTGTTGTAGGAGGTTGCTCAGAGAAGCACTGTCTTTAAAACAACTTTACGTGAAGGTGAAGAAGATGAAGCTGAGGAAGAAGAAGCAGTTGAAGCTGTGGAGGAAGAAGACCTTTTCCACCAGCAGGTGTTGTGTTAAATGCGAAATTTTGACCATGAAGTTAGCCTTGCTAAAAGAAACTAAATGTAACAAAACAAGACCTTATAATGCAAAATTCAGGTTTCTTACCTTGGCTAAAGCTTTGTTACATTTCAGTTAGTATGTATCTTAAAAAGTCAATTATGCAAAGTACTACAGATTGCCACTTAAGCATAAATATATAAACATGCAAAAAATGAGAGGAGCTTTGAAAAGGACTGGTTTGGTTACCAAATTTTTGAGGCTTTAACTGAATCGTAACTTAGTGGAATTTAATGGCAGGGAGGGGAGTTGCAGTTATACAAAAGTATGGAAGTGCTTCCAGCTACTCTTCTGATCTCTGGGATTGTGTAGCTTAATGTGCACGTCTTTTATTTAAGATGTTGTGCATAATACTTAGTGCTTACCTGAATTAATTTTTTTATCTGTCTTTTTTTTTTTTTTTTTCCTTGCTTTGGTTCAAACTGGCTTTTGAGAACACTAGGCCGTATATGTAACTACCTATATTAAAAATGTTCAGTGTGTTATTTCGAGCTGCTAACCCCCTTATTCTTTCTGTTCATAACAGGGAGAGCAAAGGGCCTCTAACAGAAGCTGTGCGATCATGTAGACTCCTCCAGTCGTTAACTTCCTCAAGTTATCGTAATCCTTACCTACAGAACAGAGCCTTCTCAGAAGCACAACATATTTTTCTATTTCCTTTTTGTGAATTTTTAAGATGTGAGTCTGATGGCCTTAATTTCCTTTGTCACTTAAAAGGAAGTTTTGTAAAAGAAATTGTATCTGTAACTTTCTTGCAAGATGTGAAATACCTGAAACTGAACTATGTACTGCTTGAAAAGTGACATCTCCCCACAGAGAATTTTTATGCCAGTCTTTTTTTAAACCTCATTAGAAGGGGAACATGCCACTGTGTCTTGGGGTTTGGTTTTTTTTAGATTACACCACTTAGACTAGCCATCTGCTGTTGACCTTTTTATATTTAGGTGCTGTTGGGGAAGGGGAACACATTTTCAATACTATGAACTTTTTTGTACTGAATATCTCTGTTTTTTTTTTTCTACAATGGGATCAAGGTTGCAAAATTTTTTATAGAAAAGAACGGCTTGTTCAAAAAGAACAGAACATAGCCCATTTGATCATGTAAGTACTCAGAGGATGAAGGATGCAACAAAACTTTTTTTTTGGTACTTTCTTCTTTACTTAGATTTCTTATTGAGGAAGGGGATTCATGTTAAACGCGTTAGTTGTGTTTTTAAGGTAGTATAACCAGCTTAAATTTCCTTACATGTTATTAACAAATAAAATGCTGTTTTTATATGGATTGTCTTCTTTGTTTACAATTTGTTAGAGCTCAAAAATAGATCTTTTAGGAATCCAGTGCAGATTTGTATGGAATATAACTGTAATTTTCAACAGTATGGAAAATCTTTCCTTTCTGCATTCATCTGATCTTTAAAAAAAGCTTTTAAATAAAGTGTCTCTATAGGATAGATGTTTCAAGTATGAAGTTTTTGGAATTTGTTTTTGATGGAACTGAGATGAAAATTGAGTGAGTGCTGATTATTTAGAATCTAGAGAAGCATCTCTGTAAATGAATTGATGACACTTGGCATGTAAAGATTTCTCCTAAAATAATTGGTGACCTATCTTGACATGTGGAAAATGAGCTCATTAGAGCATTATCTGATTTTTCTCTCCTGCATAACTCTGCATTGCTTTTGCTTTTACATTACTCTGTTGGATATTGTAATATATATTTACATTACTGTCTCCTGTTACCACCACAAGTACTAGGCTAAGCTTTTGGAGCATTGCCCAGTGGAACTCTAGAAATGCTGCATGTACACTGCCAAACTAAGGGGAAGGTAACTTTCTTACATGAAAACTAGAGTTTTTTCTTTGTTGTACATGTTTCTCACCGTAGATAGTTTTCCATTCTGACTATCTACCTGTGTTGTTAGGGTTTGTACCAGCACAAGGTGAGGGATTTGGCTTAGTGTTATGTGGGTGGAGCAAAGAGTAGTGGGATTGCTTCTTCTGGTAATAATGCTGGTTTAAATAACTGTGTTAAACCAGAGTGTGACACTTGATACATTTTCTTACATTATTTTTCTGTGTAGTGTAAATACCTTTAATCACTTCCATATGCTGATATACTTTGAGTGTTTCTGAAGGTTAGTTGTTTTCTGTTAGTTATGGTCTCAGATATGTATAGCATACTCATCTGAACAGAGCACTCTTTCTTATTTGTTGTTGGAAACTGTTAATTCTGTTCCTTGTTTGTTGTTAAAACTAATTGCAGAAACTAGTAATGCTTCCAGTAAAGGCTTGACTGAGCCCATGAAGACTGCCATCACTGATTAGGGGCACTATTTTGCATGTAGCAATTACTTACAATCTTGATTCATAATAAGAAAACAGATGTATAATCACTGTTCTCAGCACTAAATTTTGTAGTTTGTAGATTCCATTTTGTCATCAGAGGATTATGAACAGTGCTGTAACTGTCCCCCAAACAAACATATAGCTAGAAGCCACTATTTGAGAGCTTCTAAGTGACTTGCATGAATATTTTGGTAAATCAGTCTTGTGATGGATGTTGAAGGGAAATTTTAGAGAGATGATCCTGATGTTACAAGTATTTCTGTAAACTAGCATCAATTGTTAGTAAATAGAATTGACTCTTCTGTTCTGTGTGCTGCTAATCTTTAGGGTGAAACATTCTACCACAAGATGGAGATCTTGCTATTAAACATGCTTCTTCTAAAGAACGTCCTGCATTTTCCAAAAAGTTCCACAATAGCTATTTAAAGTTTCTGCTTCATATAAATTTTTCCATTCAGTTTTCTTCTTCTTCCCATAGCAAAGTCCAGAAGTGCAGGGTTATGTGCATTGCTGTGCACATTGCTGTGCACACACTGTATGCAGCAAATGTAAATTTGTGGGAATGCCCACTCGCATACAACATCTGTGGGAAATCTTCCTTCTCCAAGTTCAGAATTATATTCACAATTCAAAATAGCCTACTCTAGTTGTCACCATTACTGCCTTAATATGTATACCCTTTTGGGTGAGAGAAAAAGCAGAATGTTGGATTGGGTAAAGGAATCTGACCACTGAAAAATGAGCCAGTAGTTCCCACTTGCGTACAATTGGTATGTAAAATGTTTCTTTGCTATTTTCTGAAGATGCTGCTCAGATAATGAGCCAGGGAAGAGGCAAGCAGTGTGCTAATTAGCTCTATAGGCTAATTCAGCCTGTGGTGAAAGTATCGGGGCTTCTTACCACTTTGTTGTAGTATGTGAAGAGGTAAATTCAAACCTTTCCAGAGTTCACACTTCTTAACAGATAAAAATTACCCTGGCAGATGAGATGAAAATGCTTTAGTTACTTGCTACATACTGCGCGTAAAACCCTTTGTTGAATGTTTGTCTGCTAAAACACACTGATTCCTGTGAAAACCAGAATAACAGCTGTTGGGTAGTAGCTGATTTGGTTTTAAAGCCTTGGCCTTGTGTTTTGAACACTTCTGAGGCAAGTTTGCATGTTTTTCTCAACTGATTTTTGGTCAGTGGGAGCTCGAGTCGGGCTCTGTTCACAGCAAAACCTTAAAGTGTGTCCTGTGATTACACAGGGCAAGTGATTAATCAATTGCAGTGGGATCCTTTGCAGTTCTGTGCTGCTAGTTCTCTCGTGTCTCTGACCTTCCTCCTCCAGCTACGTTTACCTGCCCAAGCAGACAGCAAAAGATAGAGATATTAATAGCTGACTATATGCAACTATACTTCCTCTTCAATAGGAGTCACTTGTCTAGTTCTGTAAAAGGAACAGTGATGTTTTAGTATCAGTTGTTCTCCAAATATTTTATCAGGATATTATTTTGAATACCTAGTTAAGAGTGTTTTGGGAGTGGAAAAGGTGCTCTGTGAGAAACTCCAAATCTGGGTAGCCATGCGTTTTATATTCATACCATCCCATAAATGGTATGGTGTGCATAAATCCAATTTCCTCCATATATTTGTACAAATACAGGATGTTCTGTGCTCTCTGTGACCAGCTCTGAAGAAAGTTGCATTTAGTGATACCAGTAAAAGGAGCATTTCAGATCCTTGCCTTAAACCACTTGTGTGATGAGCTTCATTTTCCTCTAGTAATCTGTTAATTTTTGGTTCTTGAGTTTTCATAGCCAGTAGCTTGGCTGTTTTTACGACAGAAAAAATTCCTGGGAATCTGACTTTCTCCTTAGTAAAATCATGGAATAATACTGCAACCAACATGGGTTTTCTGTGTAATGTTAAACACTGAAGGAAACCTTTTGAAGATAGTGTGTTTTGGTAGTCTTTGTAATGGAAAGTGGTAGAATGCCAGTGTAGATAAACTTTTTTTTATCAAGTTTTATTATAAAAATATCTTTTATGATTAGAGTTGGTTCTATATCTTGTAAACATCCAAGGAAGGTAAAATTGTTTTGTAACATAGCCAATATGAGGCCAAGGAGGCTGACAGTAAGAAATTGGTAAGATTTTGAAGCAAACACTCAACTTTGCAGCTGTTGAGAGATGTAACTTTTTTAACTTTGCAGACTCTTTCTTACTGTTCTCTCTGAAAACAGAGTATTTAGAAATATGTTGGGACGGAAGCAGTGGGCAGGGGGTGTTGCATCAATTCTGTTGCACAGTACAAATGCTGCAGGCTTGCTTGCTCTAGGGGCCTGTTAGGTGCTTAAAGCTACAGCTCTCAGTTGTACATTTTGCAAATCCTAATACTCTTTAAAGGTCTTCAGAATGCTTTCAAATACCATGAACTAGTGTTTGTCAATAAAATAAGCAATACTCCATTCTGCTGCAGGAAAAATGTTTGCGTAATTAAGCAGCTACAGCTGCTTAAGTAGAGCTTGGTCTCACAAACAGTAACAGAGGAGGAGTTTTAATAATTAAATGTTGTTTTTTATAAACTTACCTTCATTTGAAAGGGAACGTTTTGGACTTTTAAACCCTTATGCATATCTTTTCTACCATACTCTGGTTGTCGCTCTCTGGTCACCGTTGTGACATCAAGGCCAGTTCTGTGCGTGGGCCATGACTCGTACTAAAATGTCAAATCACCCTGCATGATTTTCTATTACACAACTGGTGCAAAGCTATTTTTAATAAATAAAATCTAAATGGTAGTTCAAAATCTCTATCTGACAATTATATGTAGTGGAACGTAAAAGCCTTAGGGCTGTTCTTAACTACTCATGCAGTGACCCCCTTCTAGTTGAAGGGACGTCTGCTGTGGTCTCTTAAAATTCACTTAGGTGCTTCCACATTGATTTCTTGCTTCCATTGCAGGTTACATTTCCCCCATTTTCCAAGGGAGAAACGATGCTGCTGCTGCTTCCTCTTTTTCACTCTTCTCACTGCATTAGAAATTTAAGGAATCAGTCCACCCTCTGACTTGGTATCTCTTCTGTTCACCATCAGTGTCTTTATCAAATACACAGTTTTGCCCTCACTTGAGTTTTTCTCACTTGTTTCGCATGATGTGATAGACTAAGCTATGAAAAAGCTTAGTCCTTTTTCCTTAGGAAAGGTTGTGCAGATATGAAGTTTGTCTTCATTTTGCATTGCTCATGTCATTAATACTGGGTTATAAGGCTCTCTGTGTGCCCAGCACTGTGCACATAGTGGGGCAATCTCTACCATTAGCAGGATGTGAAAGAAGGGAACAGAATTGTATTACTTCTGTTGCTTCTCAGAAGTGTTTTTTTTTTCTTTTCTTTCTTTAGCATTTTCAGTTCCAGATACCGCATGCTACCTTTCTCTGGCATTTCTCGTGTGGAAAAAGAATGTAAATGTCCAGACCAGATGCATGAGAAGAAAGACTAAGTTTAAAGAAGAAATCTCTTCTATCTTTTCATTTTCATTAGTTAACTTATTTTTGCTTAACTGGGAAACCTTTAAGGGCAGGGTAACCAAGATGTCCTTGTCATGCCAGGGGTCTGCTTGCTGTAGCTAGTGCTGCAGTTAATTGTTTCTTAGATCTATTCAGAAAGAGAGTAAAAAAAAAAAAAAAGTAAAAAAATAAAGAGCCTGCTATTTCTGTTGCAGCTTCCTAGTTGCAAACTTGCTAGTCCAAATTTGGATGTGGTAAAGCAAGAATAACAGCAGCTAGTGGAAGGAAAAGCAATACTAACCTGGAAGAGCTATTCCTATTTCTGCTAGGCCCTTGATTTGGCATATTAGTGGCAATAAGATGTCAGCACCACCCATCTTCCTGTTCTTGTGTTTTAGAAAAAGGAGCTTGAGATATGCTGCTTTTTTTCATGGGTATAATGCAAAAGGCAAATGTGTGATTGGGCAGAGGCTGCTCCAGAAGATGCATGTGAGGCTGTTGCTGGTGGCTTCAGCAGCCAGTTCTGCCGAGCGGGGGAACCAGAGCAGGAAGGGGACTGCTGCACCGGGCCGCGTTTCCCACCCGTCTGCTGCAGGGTGTGCCTGCTGCATCCACACGGTCAGCAGGAACAAAACAGGGACCAACAGAGCAGTTGGGCCGAGTGAGCCTGCTAATCTGCACAGATGACTTGTAACTTGGCTGGAACACTGGCCCTTATTAAGCCTTGAATTTTGTTACCTTTAATATTTTTTTTCCATGAAATAAAACCAAGAATGGCTGACTCAACTATGAAATTTCTTCCACGGCACATAGCTTTTTGGGAGGCAGAAATAGCAATGGTGTTTTAAAGGAAGCTTCCCTAAAGCAAACATGTAGGCTTTAAAGTGTTGGCTCCTAGGATGACAGTGCTCTGACCCAGCTAGACATACTTTATTTCTGGGCTAGCAGATTTTTCTTTTAACCTAGGCATCTCTGCTGATGTGCATTTCTTTTGTCCTCTATCCAGAGAGCTAGTTTCCTTTGGAAAGAGGATAAAAAGGCACTGCAGGGTTTAGGCCATCACAAAGCTTGTGATGTCTTCAGATGTCCGGGCATTGAGGTTCCTGCTGCTGCAGTTTGATTCTGGAAGAGAAGCAGGTGTCAAGTACACGACCAGCTCCTGACTGGAGCCCGGCTTCCCTGCACGGGAGCTGATGACGCCTCGCTGCGGAAATGCCGTTTCGTGTCTGGCCAGAGCGGCTGCTGCTCCTTGGCGATGGTTCATTCCTGCAGCCCCAGGGAACTGACGGCCCCAGAGAACGCGGTTACGCTGCCCGTACACGTAAGGAGGCCGAGGGGCTTGCTTATGGGTAGTGCGCTGCCTCTTCCCTAGAGCTCAGCACTGAATGAGCCCTTGCCTGATCGTAAACACCCATATTGCCTTTACCTGTCCAAATTATCAATCATTACCCTTGTTGCTCTTTGTGTTCCTTGTGTTTTCTCAGTTCTTCCATGCCTTGGGAAACACATAATATCATCACCATTTACTCTGGGGGTGGGGGGAAATAAATGTGTATGTGCCCACACAGATATATGTATTTGTATGTATATATGTAGTTTGTGTTGGAAGAGACTACATACCATTTGCTGATTTTAGCAGCATTTGTGATTGAACTTAGTATTGTTGTATTAAAAAATCCATGTCTCCTCTGAGAGCCAAAAATCTGAATGAATTGGTGGTGAAGACAGAGGGCAAACAGATGCTGCCTCCTAGGAGTAAAACTGAATGTGGTCGCGATAGTGGGCTGTGTTGCACATTTTTAAGGAGAGTCGTAGTCCTGGTGCTACAGTGAAAGGTCAGGGCTTACATGCATGCAGCTAAATCTACCTGGACAGCTGGAGCTTCAGCAGCTTTAAAGTGATGCTAATTGTAATGCAAGGCAAGTCCTGCTTCCTAAGACAGGACTAGTGATCCTGTTCACTATGGATGCTGAGGTTGCCTTGCAGAATTCATTTATACAATTAAGGTTAAATCCTGTTTGATGTAAGAAAAGCAGTGAACTGGCCAAATGCCATCCCACACCAGCAGGGCTTCAGTGCAGAATGAGATGCTGAAGTTGAAACATCAGTCTGATTTTTTTCTTTTTTTCCCTGAATAAAGTACTCCAGGACAGGAAGATTACTGTAACCTGTAACCTGGCTTTTGTTGCTCTCACACATTTCCAACTGGGGAGTTTTCCTAACGGGGCTTCCCTACCTACCACGCAAGAAACAGGAGATTTGTTTTCCAGTCACTTTATAGTGTTTAAATAATATGCCAATCTGTAGAATTCGTCCATTAAAAAGGTATTTTAATAGTCCAAGATAACAGTATAAAAGATTCTTCACACTGTGTGTGCATAGATAAAAGTTAATGTCATCACCATGATTCAGGGGGGAAAAAAGAAAAAGAAGTCCTGGCTGCTGTCTAAAGAAAATACTGTAGTAGCACTAAATGATGAACAAAAAGCACTTTTCCCACCTGTTTTGCATTGTTAATTATCATAGTTTTAATATTTTTAAACTATAATAAAAAAGTCTGCATCGCTTGGTGATGCAAGTATTGACAGGAGTTTGTAGAATTCCATACAGTATCTGCTAAATAAACACGTTTGGCAGCTTAGCAAATATCATATGATTGCAGCATCCATGATTTGAATTAAAATAGTGATTCTTTTTTTCTTATTTGTTTCTTTTTTTTTCCCCTTTTCACTCCATGAGAGTCTGTAGGCGGGAGAGCAGCCGGCCCCGCGTGGTGCGCGGCGCCGCTCACACGATGGTCTCCTTGGAGTTCCTCTTGGTGGGCCGCAGGCCCGGTGGTGCCGGTGGCGCGGCCGCGGCCGCCCTGGGCGCGAGCAGGATCACGCGCTGGTTGCTGCGGCGCCACTCGTTGTACAGCCGGCAGTGGTAGCGGAACGACACCTGCGGGGACACGACACGCGGCGCCCTCAGCGCGGCGGCTCCCCGCGCGACATGGGCACCGGCGGCGCCACGAGGAGACACGGCTGCTCCAGGCCTCCCGCGGCTGCTCCAGGCCTCCTGCGGCTGCCCCGGGATCCGTGTGGAAAGCACACGGGGGCCCAGAGGCACTGCTGTGGTTACGTCAGGAAGGGGGAAAGGGAACAGTAGTGACAGGCACGCTGCTCTACCCTACTGCTGAACACATCCATCTCCTTCATGGAGAGGCAACATGGGGAGTGCGAGCCACCTGCTAAGGTTCGCCTCATTACCACAACCTCCCCAGCTTAGGTTGACGTGTATTTGTATTTTCTTTTGCTGAATCTCTACGTAGCTGGCTGCCCTTAAAGAGGGGAACCTATGGAGCTGCTGCTCACGAAGCTGTCGCCCAGAGAGCCCCTTGGGGAGAAGGATCACTCTGCCCTCCTTCCATCCCCAAGGAACAAGTGCCGGCACCGCCTTCTCCGCGCAGCATCCCGAGCGCGGGAGCCTGGGATCCCCCTCCAGCAAAGGCCCTGCAGTGCCAGCAGAAATCCAGCCGCCGTGCTCGCAAGCAGGACGAGCCGTCTGGAGACGGAGCCATGCAAAGCGCAGCGCCTGTGCCAAGCAGCCCGGCCGCCCGTTTAGTTTCTGAGCCGCATCAGATGCTGGGCCAGGCTCGAGCTGTCTGCTCGCTGAAACCGCCCCCGGGACGGCTTGCCCCAGGAAGCCGCTCTCCGGCGTGCTTGTGCCCGTGTTCTTGACCAGCTCCTGCTTTCCGCAGGGAGACTGTTGTGCTCCAGCCCCCACCTCGGTCCTGCAGAAGCCAGAATCACACTGGGTGCAAGTTTAAATCAGTAGAAAGTGGAGTTTTGGTTTAGGTAGAAACCCAAGGTGTTTGGGGGATGAAGCTTTTTTTAGTGAAAATACCTTTTTTTTTATATATATAGATCAATTATAATAATAAATATACAGAAAAAAGCAACAGTATGTTAGGGAGAACTTGGTTGTCTTATGTTTTATGGGAAGAGATAAAATAGCCTCATTGTTAAAAACAGCATGTCTCCCATTTTCTGCTCACAGGGGCACTGTGGCATGTAAACAACCCATATGCTAGCTTATACCTTCAGAGAATATTACCTGATTTACTGGAAGCAAAATGAAACTGTAATTTTCCTATTTTCCCAGTGCCTAAAAGAGCATTACATCACATTATGTGCAATGGCTCCCTCAGCACTGGATGTATCCTCCGTAGTATATACACAGTGCGTACAATTAAACCCGCCTGCTCTGCACACCCAGTAGCGGCGCTTGGGCATTGGAAGTTGTAGACACGCTGGGTGGCCTCTGGTTTAAAACGGTCATGTGTTAAGAAAAGGCTGTTCAAGTCACCTCGAGGCCCTGAAGGCCACGTCTACACGCTTAGTGCCCTGGAAAACCCAAGTGCTGTCTCACCCTCCTGTTAACAGCAAAGTGAGGCTGGTCTTTGTGAAAGACCAAGCAGTAGCCAAGCATGCTACTCAACAACTATCATCAACAAACATCAACAACTACCTCAAAATACCTCCAAATCTGCAGGAGGCTGAGGCAAAAATTCAGAACTTTCACTTTTTTTTTTTTTTGCTCACTACTAAAACAAACCCAAAGTCCTCCACAGATGAGACAGGGCTTCACTGTTAAGAAAGAAGCATAACGCAGCAGTACCAGCCACAGCCGCCTTGAAGCTAGCGCGGGGCTGGGATTTCCTGCTCTGGGGCAGCTCCGGGGCTGGGGCAGCTCTGCCAGCGCAGCCCTTAGCGCCCCTGTGCCCAGAGGCAGCTCTGCCAGCGCAGGCCTTAGCGCCCCTGTGCCCAGAGGCAGCTCTGCCAGCGCAGGCCTTAGCGCCCCTGTGCCCAGAGAGCCGTCCCGAGCCTGCTGGAAGGGGTCGTCCTGCGCTGTGCGCGGCCGCGCAGGCTGGTTCGCGCGTTGCCGCTCGCACCAGCTTGGCTCCGCACGCAGCGCTGCGCTCCCGGCCTGTGTCTGCCCGTGCTTTCCCCTCCCTTGAGAGGCGTTACGCTTGGGGGCATGGGGGCTGTTCATGAGCACCTAGACCATGACTCGATAAAACACCTTTAAATCAGTGCAGATGACGGCACGCTGGGGTGTATGGTGGGAACAACGCAGCTCTTCAGTCGGGATGGCCGATGAGAGACAGTGGAGCTACGTTTGTGCAGACCTGGGTGCTCTGCTACAGCTTCCCCACCCAATCACAAACACCAGGAACGTGGAAAATACATCCCGAGGAAGAGATTCACACCTAGAATCAGCATTTTTAAAACTGTTAGACTCAAACTAGCCAGATGTTGGACAGGAAAAAATCCAGCTCCTCTGTGGGAGCCAGGTTACCCATGTAAGGCTTTCTCTCTGCACTGTACCCTCACCTTCGGCACAATATTTTTGGCGACAACTCTGGGACAGGGGAATCGCAGACCCCAAAGGCCAGCTGAATTTCTGCACTCCCAGAGAGCTTAACTGGTGTGAAAGCAAGAGGCATCTTGCAGATGCAACTTAAAAATTAGGACAGACCACGGACACAAGTGAGAATCACCACACGGCGGTGCCCCCGCCGCACCGCAGCAGAGGTGTGATTCCCTTCCTGCCTGCCTCCCTCCCTTATTCCAGAGAGCCGGGAAGAAGAGCCATACTTACGAGTGTCCAAAAGAGGTAAATAGTGAAGAGTGCGACAGTGAGTGCAATGAGGCCGACGGCTTCCAGCCTACTGCTAAAGTGCAGGTGGTCCACGGCTCCCCGCAGGCAGAGCCAGCCCGAGATGGTGGCCAGCGGCGTTATGAACAGGAAGCACACCATGTCCCCGAAGAGCGTCCGCTTCTCGTGCTGCGGGCCCGGGTTCCTCAGCCACTGCGGGCGAAACGGAGGGAGGGAGGACAGCGTCAGTCCGGGCTCCCGCGGGAGCGAGCAGCGCGCTGCCTCAGCGCAGCCACGCGTGCCCCTGCAAGGGCTGCCGCAGCGCTCCGCACCTTCCCCTCCTGGCTCCATGCACCCTTCTGCCAGCCTGAGAGCACAGGCAATGCCTTTGTTCACGCTACACACCCATTTTTAAGATTTTCTGCACATCACTTACAATAGTGGCAAAACCCCTTTTTAACTTGCTTTCGGCCATCCCCCTACAAGCGGCTTCGAATGCAGGCATGGCAGGGTGTTAATCTGGCAAACCTGGGTGCCTGCTCATCAGCTGCTGAAGGGAGGGTTGACTGAGCAGCTAGGGGCCAGCCTGCCCATTTCTACAAACAGGATTTAGACAGCGGAGGTGAAAGCTGTTCGGCCTACAACAGTACACTGAGGCCTTTTAATACAAAATGTCATCACTCAAGTCAATGTTTAAACCGGAGAGCTACCAAGCCAGGCAGCTTTTGCCAATGCAAGCTGTAGGAGTCTGTCAAGACCATGTTTTGTGACTGCTGCAACACTGTTTGATTTTATATTTTCTTGAAGCCAGTATTGCCTTGGACAGCAAATATTCCTGGCAGCTGGAAGCCCTGTCTGGCCTGTGGCCGTACCTGGCTCTCCAGCGACCGAGGACAAACGTGCCCCACACAGCGCAGGACGGTGCCCGGCCTTGCAGCTGGGCCGAGGAGTGGGCCAGGCCCGGGATGTGGGACAGAGCGATCTGCCCGCCCGCAGGCTGGTCCCAGCCTGGCACATCCCTCCGCTCTAGCTGGAGGCAATGCCAGGAGGCAAAGTCACACTCCCACACGTGCCGCAGGCGGCAAAGCGGTGCCAGCTCCATACCAAAGGGAGCCCGGTGCGATTCCTGGCCGGCTGCAGGAGCAGCTGCTGTGCCTCGGAGGACCCGTGTTCCCAAGGGAGCTGGGGCCCTGCTGCAGGCCGGGGCCCATGGCCAGCGAGGTGTTCCCACCCGCACACTCCTCCCAGCACAGGGATGCGGCAGTAGAAGCATCTTCCTTCTAACCCCCACAGTAGGGATGGGTGGCAGCTCTCCATCCCTTCTTCCCTACCAGGTTGCAGGAACAACCAGGGGAAAAGCAGCACTCAGCAACTCAATAAAGGAAGGCAAGGGAAACAGCCTTGTGCAGCGTGATGAGCATTTCTCATCCAGCCCTCCTACCCCTCCATTATTTCAAAAACTGCCTCGTCTTTTTGCACTTTTCCTGCTCTGCTGAAGCAAACACAGTGTTTATCTGTTCGTCTTAATCTGAGGAGAAACACAAGTCAAGTTAGCAAGGACCGCCAGGAACAAGCGGCTACTTGTTCTCCTCTGGCACTAACAGAAGGACACAAATGGGCAGACAGGTTTGCTTCAGCCTCACCTCTCGCCCATGCAAATATATTTACTTAAAAACCCTCCCAGGGGTGCGTGCACATCAGTCCCAGCTTGTATTTGGTTGCTTCTAGCTGTGACTGATTGCAACCTTGACCTTGTTCAATTTCCATGAATCCCTGTAATGAGAAACCGCCTGGAAAATGAGAGGAACAGAAAGTGCCTGGTAGCTGGGATTATGCTCCTAAAGGTGACTGTCTAGAGGTTTTGCAAAAAGTGTTTAAAAAGTGACCTGCAAGAGAACTGCAGAGCACCAGCACCTCTCCCGACCTCAGTGGAACCACAGGTATTCACCACTTTCACCATTTAGCCCCTAAAACACTAAATACCTCCTTGTTGAGCACAGCACCAGCGGGCACCGTCCCCTCTTCAACGAGGTGGAAGGGAGCCCCTGCGCTGCCTCCAGCTCCCTTTACTGGAGCAAGGCAGGTGTCAGATGTGGCCAGGAGAGACAACAGAAGAATTAAATAATAGATAAAAAATAAACAAACAAAAGCCACTCTGCAGTCTAACCTGAGAGGCTGGGGAAATCTCATCAGCTAGCTCTGAAACAGAAGTCAAAAGCAATGAGTAAGTAATTTCAGTGGCTGTAGGGATTTCAGTCACTGTGTGGATTTTTCTCCTGAGGGAGCACAGGAGTATTTCCAAATATGCTTCCGCTTAGGCCCTGGGTTCCAGGTTTTGCTTTGAAACGTGCCCTGCCAGGCTCCTGAGAGCAAGGAGGCAGGTCAGCACTCCGTGTGCGGAGCCGTGATGCCTGCGGCGCGGAGCAGGGCGCTGAGGGACGCGTGAGCATGGGGACACCAGGAGCGAGCAGCAAAGCCGCGAGCCCCCATCGCACGGGCAGACGGCAGAGTGCGACTCGCTTATCCCAGCCAAACCATCCTCTGTAGACACATCTGCCCCCCAGGCATGGACACCTGACGGAGGGCATCCATGAGGGAGAAGTGTAAGGTAATGGATAACGTTACCTCGGGAGCGAAGCCAACGGGTTTTAATAACTGTCTGCAAATAAATGTAGGGTGAATGTAGGCAACGAAGAAATTCTGAGCTGTCAGAGAGGATCTGGGCCCAGAGCAGCCTCCTGGGAGGCGCAGGAGAGGAAAAGCTCCCCAGAGCTGACATCCTTTTAAGACAGAGCTTGCTTAAATTTTGCAGGAGATTTTGACACCCTGCATCTGACAGCAGCAAACACCGTTAGCGCATCTGAGGCTCCTGCGTCTCACTTGATGACACGTATAATGCACCCAGAAGGATTTGTTGCAGTTACTTTGCCAAGCTGAGTTGAATTAAAATGATTAGCTACCGCGGAAAGATTAAGTTGAACTTCTCATCCTCGTCAGAGGGTCTCTGCACATATTTCAGCTGAACACAAACTCCAGCACTCAGAAATTTAAGGTGGATTTGTGACAGTCCCTGGGGAATTTTTGATTTATTCACCAGTTAATGGATACAGATCTGAATCTGATGTAATTCCAACCCAAAGCTTAACCTGATATTTAAAAGTGGCACATGCTACCAGATCTACACAACTTCCCCAAGTTCCCTTTCCCTGTGAATATGCTGAAACACGTTCTGGACATCCTCAAATAATTTGGAATTACCGAGCCCAGGAATCCAAGCCATCAGGCTCAGGTTCCGTCCAGGTGGTGGCAGCCTGGGGAGCAGCCCACCAGGAGCGAGACGGGCCGAGCTGCTCTGCGGTGCCCGTTGGAGGCATGGGGTCCCCCATACGGAGAAGGGAAGAGTCCATGGAGGCCGGCAGGCCGCGGAGAGGCTCCTACGAGGAATTTCTCAAGCCAAAACAGAAGGAGCGGCCAGCGGAGAGCCACTGTAAAAGCACCTCCGGATTTATGAACTCCAGCTTAAACCACTTTGCTCTTGCCAAAGGCCAAATCCTGAGAGCACTTACCTCACGGGTCTAACTTCCATTAGATGACTCACAAAAACTCAGTAACGTGCGACTGTACTATTTTCCGGGTCAAATCATAAGGCTGTTACCAGTTTCTGCTGGAAAGCCCTTCATTAATTCTATACATTTTGCTCGGAAAATTGATTTTATGTAACTCTTGCTTGAGTTATTCCATTAGCAAAGGAGATCCTGCAGACTATGAAGAAAATCCCTCACGCTGCTTTTTACTTAAGGTATTTAGACAGTTGCCCAGTATGAAATGGGCAGGCTGGTGGTGCAGACTTGCAGGGACTGCCTTCCCTAAATTTATATCCCTTTGAGCTAAAAACAGCTTATTACACATCAAACTTTTATCAGTTCATTTAATTCTTTTCATGTCGATAGCTTTGCAGCGACGCTTGATGAAAACACTTGGTAAATAAGCAAAACAGCCAGAAAATATTAGTGTTTCTGGCTTCATTCCTGCAGCGACCTGTGGGTGCTTTCTGCCTTCAGCCTGAAGGAAGGAAAGACTGATATTGGCCATGTTTTTGATTCTCTTGATGAGTGGCTTCTTTTTAAGATAAACTGTTTATTTACCAAAGAAGAAAATGAAAGCTGAACATATAGTTTGGATCGAATACCTTCTTACTTCAAACATTTACTTTAATCTTTTTTTTTTACTCATTGTAAAGTTTTTAGATTGTTTGCCTATTCACAATTCCAAATAAAAGCCTGTGGGACTGGAATAGTAGGTACGCTTGCTTCCAGGGCAATGAAACATTTTGGTTGACTCAAAACTTTTCTAGGTTAATGTTTCTTTTTCCAGAGAAAACAACATTTGACAGTTACTCTTCATCTGACTTGAAAAAATATTCATTTTGGGGTTTTCCTCGCTAGATGAAAGATTGAATTACTGGCACAGTGTTACTGTTTTCCACAGGGCTGCTTTTAGAAAGGGCAGAGTGCAGCTGACCGGGATGTTCCCTTTCTTTAGCTGCGCAGCACGGCCTCTTCACAACCCGCTCGGCACCTCATCCTTATTTTAAGCAAGGTCGCACACCCTTATGTTAAGTAAGGTTTCAGGGAATGTTTTAACTGTTGACGCCTGCATGAGTCAAGGTTATTTTTTTTAATAGCAAAAGAATTTCATTTGCATGTCTTTAAAAGCAGAGAGAACAGAGTCATTCATTATCAGAGCAGTGTATGATTTGTTTTAAAATTTCTTGTCATTTTGCAAGACGAATAAACTGCAGTTCAGGCAGTAGAAAAGCTTTGGTTGTAACCGATAAGCAAGCAGGGCACTGCAGGCCCTGCTGCTCTCAGACCATGGCTGATGCTGCAGCCCATTTAACATTTAAAATCAGGATTGATAATTATCTAACAGTGAGAACAAACACAAAGTTGTGTCTTAAAATCCATGAAATTTCTTGCAGCCTCAAATAAACAATATTATGCCCTCTAACATTATTGTGGCAACAGTAACATTCTTACTGTTCAAACTTCCTATTGTGCCCTCTTATTTTACATTTAGGTGATACTTGTAATAAATAAAATACTTCAAGCTGTGGCAAGAAAATGTGTTTTGGGTTTTTTTTTGTATCCTGGGAGAGAAACAATATTTCCTTTTATCCGTATGACTGGCATAACCACTGCTCTATTTTGGATGCTGCTATTTGCACTTAGGCAGATAAAAGTAAGCATTTGGGAAAATCACTCCATAAAAAAAATAGTTTGCATTTTAAACCAAAAGTAAGGTAGACCTGCTACTGGCAACATGTATTTCATGTTGTTGCCAAAGTCCTGATCCTGAGATCTGATGTGAAGAGACTAAAGGGATAGTTAACAAAAACCCTCCCAGAAGGCAAAAACACAGCACAGTTTTTCACTTTAGCCCTTATTTCCCTTTTCTTTTTTTTTTTTGTCTTTGACCCCAGATGACTGGAAATGTTACTGGCAGGATAACGTGTTCTGCATTACAGACTCATGATCTCCAAGGGAAAGGCATCAATACTGTTATTTAAAACACAAATAATTGTACCTTCGAAGAACTACAGTACCTTCTCTCCATCTTAATAGTCTTTAAAGAACTGCCCTTGTGGCCGAGAGGGCCAGTGGGATCCTGGCTGCATCAGGTCGAGGGAGGGGATCCTGCCCCTCTGCTCAGCTCTGGTGAGGCCGCACCTGGAGTATTGGGGGCAGTTCTGGG
>JAUBNY010000701.1:609573-620151 GCA_032275445.1 Crypturellus soui
CTTTCTTGTGAGGGTGCCAGAGCCCTGGCACAGGCTGCCCAGAGAGGCTGTGGAGTCTCCTTCTCTGGAGATCTTCCGCCTGGACGCCACCCTGTGCCCCGTGCTCTGGGTGTCCCTGCTGGAGCAGGGGGGTTGGACTGGGTGATCTCTAGAGGTTCCTTCCAACCTCAACTGTTCTGTGATTCTGTGAACTGCATTTGGTCTCTTCCAGAGCTGCTCTTTTCTCTCTGATTGCTCCTTTACTTTCCTCTGAGAGCTTTCCTCGAGAGGCTTTTCCTCCTTGCCTTTTGGCCCTTCACATTCGGGAAGGAGGGGCATCAATGTAAGGGTTTGGTCACACAGCCCGTTCTCATCTAAATAAGTAGCTTGTGCTGTTCTTCCACAAGTTGTTATTTTTACTTGGTTTGCTTTGTTCGTTTTCTCACTCTACATTTGTTTGTATTTCTCACTAAGAGATAGACTTGTGCTTGTGGGGAAAAGTCAAGGACTAGAGAGAACTGTTCTGTAACACTAAAGGAGCCACTTTGCCTCTCTTTAAAGGAGAGTAAACAGCTTGTTTGGGTCTCTGGGTTATTCCCTGTTTGAATAAATGCGTTCCGCTCCTCTGAGTGTAAAACGACAGCATCTTAGGCAGGTTATGTTTTCAGAGCTGCATCATTTCCAGTGGGGTTAATTATTATTTCCCCTTGTAGCACTTCCTCTAAAACACCAACATTTCTTCGGGGCCTCCAGGGGAGACCAAGGGCTCTTCGGCAGCGCTGAGCACCACGCAGGCGGCCGTTTGGAGAACGCGGGTTGCGGGGGTTCACTTTATTTCCTGGCCAGCCCCACTTGTGCCCGTTTTGTGGATGGTTCCTCCGTCGCCGGTTCCCTGTGCTCCGCTCCCTGCTCCGAAGCAAGCGCCGATTCCCGCGCGGCAGCAGGTGCCCTCGCTGCGCGCTCCCCTTCCCGGCTGCAGCACCTCCAGGCCCGGCGCTTCCCCGCGCGGGGCCGAGTCACCGCCGGCCGCGTCCTCGGGGCGATGCTCCCACCAGCCGCGAGCCGCAGGTCTGCTGCCACGTGCCGCAGTAGCTCAGGGCCAGCAGCCTACCCGACTGGGCGCTGACAGACAGAAAGCAGGCCGCGGGCTTCAGTGTGTGGCCTCCGGATGTTTTAAACCGCAGCGCAAGCCCTTCCTAATGATGCCGTGTCCTGTCAGCTTTTCTTCTTTTCTAGTATGAACTCTAAAGGCACCAATAGGTTGCAAAAGACTGTAGCTTACTTCTAACCAATTCTGTGATGTTTACCCTGATTTTATTTCATTCTCTCCTGCTCCTTTTGTCTTGCTTTTGGTTTTTATACTGTTGATAAAGTCTTTCTTGTTTTTGCTGTTTTTAGAAAGAAAAAGCCAAACCCTTAGATAGTAAATATAGGTTGATCTACAATGTAGAAGAACAAACAGGCAGCACTAGTCTGATTTATGTGGTCAGCTAATGTTGCTGTGTCATCTCCATGCTGGCTGTTTCTAGCAACTCTTTATCGGGCCCAAGTGCTTTGCAGTGACAGGTTTTGAGTCTGTTTCTATACCAGGCCAAATGAAAACAAGATAGATGCAGTATCTATCTAAACCAAAATGGAGAAGAGGGTATTTAAAGCTTGTCTAAGCTTTACCTGGAAAGAGAACCAACACACTATACAATAACATAAAGCATCTCTAGGCTCACAGAAGCTTATACATAAAGAGGTCTATAAAGTCACTAACTGCTACAGTCTAGATTCTCTCGGTTTGTTTTAGATGCCTCCAGCTTTAGTACAAAAAACACTGTGTGTACACACATTATGGATTTTTTTTTTTGCTTTTCCTTCCCCTTAAGTGTCCATAGTTTCTGCTACATCAGCTGGCCTGTGTCAAGTGTAGTTAGGATCTCATTGGCAGCAGAGTGATGGGACACTTGAGAATCAGGGCTTCTTACCAATAGCTGCTTTTCTTGGGATTTGCTACTGTCAGGCTCACTCACAGGAGGACATATCTGTGTTCTCAAGCTCTTGTGCTTTAGGCCCCTCTCCTGTCCAGCAGTAAGCAGGGGATGCTGCGGATGCTGGGACGAGATCTGGTAAGTATCAAGGTGCACTTTTTGAACTGATCTTCATATTTTTGTGAGCCGCGTGGCTGAGAGGAAGGTATATGGACTAGGAATGTGCATGTGCACAACATATTCTGCATTACTAGCAAAGAACTCTTCTTAAGTGACTGTAATGCTGTGGGTCATGCCAAGCAATCCCCCTTCCTGGAGCAGGAGCTTTGAGATCAACAGAAAAGGGTCTTGCCCTGTAATGCTGATGCCTGCTGGGTGCCTCAGCAGCATCATGATGTCTTGTGGAAATATGACTCCAAATGGCCACTCCATTATGGTACAGAAAGCTCCTGCTCTAACAGATTATCTGTTGGTGGTTTCATTTTTCTCAGCTCCAGAACTTACTGGGGACCCTCCAGCAGGGACAGGAGCAGAAGGACTATTTACATCACCTCCTCACTTCCCAAAATGATCTTTTTTTTCCTTTTCCTTTTCCTTTTCCTTTTCCTTTTCCTTTTCCTTTTCCTTTTCCTCTTTTTCTTTTTCTTTCATATGACATCTCTTAGTCGTTTCAACAGTTGCTCATGTTGTCTCCAAGGCTCCTGCCATGAGCAAGTTCATGAGCAGCTCACGAATTAGGAGATCTTGAGTCCTGTGGGGAGCACCCGTCCCGCCACGGAGCAGCAGTCCCACAGAAAGCAGGGTCATCTGGCAGGATGTGGTTAACCAGGTGCACGGGCCAGGCGACCCAACGGAGGACATGTAAATGCTGAATCCCAGGTGAGGCACCGGGGGCTCCTCTTCTCTCCCTGTCCCTATCCACAGTGCAGCAGCCACTCATCAAACTGATAGTGAAGGCCGTAGGAACGAATGTGTGTACACACAAGGCACTCCTGATAAATCAAAACCACGGTGTGGAGATAAGGAAGAATGTAAATACAACCTCTGGCAAACCTCTGTGGAGAGGAGATGCGCAGGCACATCCCTGGGGGGTGCATCTTTGGGTCCATCTCATATAGCTGGAGTGAGGGTGGGAGGCACAGAAGTATCAAAATCTGCTCTTTTTCTTCCTCCTTCCTTGGGCTGTCCATATCTCACAGAGTCAGAGAACCTGAGGTCACACATGCTGCTTCACAGAATCAGGTCTTGGGCCACAAGAGGTAGATGGTAACAAACAAATCACTTTCCCTGGAAACTGAAGATGGGGTCAGTCCTCTGCTATGAAGCCAGATTCATGGTTCAGAAACATTTTTCCTGGGGAGAAGAATTTGTATCTACAAAGTAGAAGTGGAACCAAGAATGTCAGAAGCTTCCTACACTCAGGATTGAGGGGATGCCTCTGTTTGGCAGACTGTGCCGCGTTCTCTGTCACTCTGGCCTAAGGCAGTCAGCAGACTGTACACTTCGAGGGTTACGTTTCTCCCCCAAACAACAGACCCATGCCGTATGTCACAAATAAGGGATGTCTCTCGTGACAAGGAGGTAGCTTAAAGCTCAGCTGACTCAGCTGACCCAGAGAAGTTTGTCATGGGGGCAAGATACAAAGGACAGAATAGACTGTTTTCTTCCCCTTGCCCCCAGCCAGACATTTAGGCTTCTACTCATACCATGGGCTGGTAGGGAAAGAAAAAAGCTTTAACCTAACTGGACATCTGAGAGAAGGCAAAGGTGTATGATCACAGTGTTTCCACATGAGCTATGCAGGAGGCAGGACGTACCTGTACAGACTACTATCACACTAGACCTCTAGTGCGAGTGCCCGGCCTGCATCCTTCGTGTACACATCGCTCACAAGAAGCAAAAAAGCCATACTGCAAGTGAATTATTATGGAGCACTTTCCTATAGTAATGAACTAATAGCAAACCAGCAACATGAGAGGAAGAAATGGAGTGGGTTCACTAACGTGTTCGGATGAAATCATTAAGCGCAGCAAGAAATCCTTGACTGCCTCCATAAGGATGTACACAGGGGAGGGAGGAATACGGCTGAGCAAGCAGCCATGCCACTTACTGCTCATTTCCTTGCAAGCCCACTACTGCCGCAGCATCTCCTGGGTGCTAACAGCACGAGCACTTCTCAGATGTGACATTTCTAGATGGTGCAAGTGAAGTATCTCAGTTTGTTTCTGTTGAGACTTCCCCCACACTCATGCCTAAGACTCATAAAGGCAGTGATCTTTGCAGTAAATGGATAGGGAGAAAACATTTTGTTATTGTTGTTATTTGGCTCCTTTGATAAAGTGAATAATACTGCTTTGAATAGACAGAATGATGGAAAATCTGCAGGAGAAAACCACATGATGAGTGATTGCTTAAAGCATTTTTACGCTACTTATCACTGACCAACAGATGGGATATTTTCTCATCAGGAAATATGGCATGCTGAGGAACTATGGGATAAATCTTCTATACTGCTATGTTCTACAAATGACTTTGAGTGTAACAGTCGCCCTTAACCTCCTAAAATGCATAGGTAAACTCATCATTCACCTCCTCTGAAAGAGTGATTTACCTCCTCCATTGCCTAGTTCAGAGAAGCTTCATTACTAAATGAAGATACCTTTGCCTCCGTTTTGGCCTCATGTTTTGAGCTGTGCCAGCACGTAGTGAGAGTGCTGATGGCAGAGAGCTGTTCTCCTCCCCCAGTTTCCTCCCACCCCATCTGTCAATACAGGTTGGAGCCAAAAGCAGGTGCTCACTCTGGCTGGGCACCAGTGCCAGAGTTCCAGCAGGTTTTTGTGTCCTACCACCTCTTTGGACTGATGTTTTGCTCTCCCTTCCCTCGCCTGGGAAGCAGTACAGACATCATGGTGCTTGTAGGGCACAGACTGAGCGAATCTGCTCCCATATTAGCTTTGGTTATGCTTTGCAAACTTCCAGATTCGCTGTGGTTATTTGTTTCAGTTTTAATGGCATTATGTGTACAAATAAGCACAACTTTAAGTACAAGCCTAAGGTATAATAATAGAAATGACTCTTTCTGTCCAGATTTGTCCTTTTCCTTACGATTCACGTTAGTTACTCTCTGTTTCTTCTCAGCTTTGAAAGTACAGCTCAAATTCCTTTCTAAATCAAAAACATTCTCCTTGCGTAAGATCACAGAGAACTTTTTCAGTAAAAAGTTAAAAAGCAGTATCCTTTTATTATGACCTTTCCTGCAACTGCTCTTGACTGTTGATCACTGCATTAAAGGGAAAAAGTAGCCGTGGGAGCCGATAAGCAGTAAATCCTAGGCAGCAAAGAGAAAAATATAATTTAACAATGTGTACCATGTTTCAAAGTGTTCTCGCACCTGCTTCTCACTTACCCTCAGTTCGGAAACCAAGGGCAGCCTTTCTTACTACTGTTTTCTGTGGAAAAGAAAACGCGCTTCATCAAGGAATGATCAAGCAGCTGGATTCCCCCAGCTTGGGCAGGGGTAGTTCTCGCTTTCAACTCCATCAGTTAGTTAGACGTTAGTTCTGCAAAAAGTCACATTCCGTTTGTGCGAAGCAACTGTGCACGGTACTTGTAAGGGAACAGCCTGGAGATGTTGGACTCCAGAACTGCATAGCCTTGCTAGGACTCGGCAAGGCTATGGACCTGGCACTAAATCAGAATTGCTGATTCCGAAGAATAATAAAGATATCCTTAGATTAGGCAGAAATGTTTGTTCAACTACTCAATCTGTCAAAAAAAAAAAAACATTTTGGGTAGTTTTCAGTAACTTTTCACCCACTCTCAACATCAGCCTCTTACCCACTTTCTAGCACTAATTTTCACCCTGCATCCTCTTATCCTTGAGTAAGTGGAAAACAAAATTTTCCGCTCACCCTTATTCTTGCTGGTGTGTTTCCTTCAATTAGTTCTACTACAGCTTACAGTGACAATTAGGATGTAAAGGAAGGATATGTTATATGTAATCCAATCTTAGTTTTTAAGTAGTTGTGTAACCACCTGGTACACTAAGATGTTTCTCCTTATTTTCATAAAATGTCACTATTTGTAATTCATTTTTGTTTCTAAAAGGAAACAAAAATTCCACTTTTATCTCAAATGAAAATACAAGAGAGAAGGACACTAGCAGAGAAAAGATAATGGTCTTGGCCATCTTCTTCCCCCTGAGGATAAAAACAGATCTGGAAAGCATCATGCAGCCACTAAAACATCTATAGTTGGCAATAACTGAATTTAAATTGATAAGGGACAAACAATTGCCCAATTCACTCTCTAGTCTGGTACACAGGCAAGAGGAGGCCAAAAGGTCATTTAAGAATTGCTAAAAAGGGCAGACACTGAGCAAGAACAATTCCTGCTTGTGGGCTGGATGCTGAAGCTGGCTTTCTAGGGCTTCTTCCTTTTTCTGTCTCTCAAAGAAAGGCAAAAGATGATTCCTGACTATATTAAATATTCTGAATACTGCTGTTTGTCTGGCATTGCACAGATGAACTATTAATTTGTCCCATCACATCCCTCTACCAGCCTCTACCAGGGTCCTTGGTATAGTGTGTGTTTGCTGCACATTGTTCCCCAGTTTACAGTGAAGCAAAAACGTCAATCCCATTCTTCTTGCTGGTATTGATTTGCTTCAAAATAAAGGTTTTGGTATTCTTCCTTTTCCTTGAACTCCTGCTCTTGTCTCCCAAAGCCCAAAACTCGCAATTTTCTTTTGCTTCAGTGAAGCTGCAAAGGCTTTGTGATTCCCGTATGAAAACAGCATTATTTGCTCATTAAAGCTACGCTTTTGAGGACATGCCCCGTTTACTGACCTCTACCAAGGGCCTGGGCTTGCGCTCCACTGCAAACCTGAAGTGGCAGAGTTCACAGTAGCTGGTGTTGGAGGAGGACAGCCAGTGCTCCAGGCAGCTGCGGTGAATCGTCCCCAGGGTCCCCGTACATTCGCATGGAGAAAGCAGGTCCTCCTGGCTGCTGCCCTCGTGGCAGATCCTGCACATGGGTCTGTCGTTGAAGGGGCTGCTGCGCGGGCACAGAGGAGCCGCGGGTCAGCGCGCAGGTCTGTGGCCCGGGGCGCCGCTCCGTCTCTCTGCGGCCGCGCGCCACCGGCCCCTCCGCGAGCCCCCCGCAAGGGCTGCCCCACGGAACCGGCCGCCCATTGACTGCCACAGCAGCCCGAGAACACGGAAAGGGCACGGCATGCGCAGGGCTGCTCTGCACGTGTGTCTGAGCTAGCACGTCCCGCCTGGACAAAATATACGGCTTTAAAAAGTTGTTACAAGAAATGGGGGGGAAAGCTCTTTCAGGCTGCCACATCACATATGCAGTCGTAGCTAATAACTTTGCTCTTCACAACAGCACATCATAGACCAAATTTTCATTGCTAATTTGCTAAAATCTGTATCAAGATTGAGAACATTTTTCCAGTCTTCCGCTGGTGAAACGTAACTGAGTTTTGGCCAAAATATCCACTCTTCATTTGGCTAAACCTTCAAGAACCATCTGTCTTTCTTTTATTAAAACAAAACAACCCCCAGCAGTCTGGTGTTTGGAGGGCAATGATTCTGACATTTATTCCACAACATGATCTGTTGCCCTTCACCAACAGGAGCAAGACCTGTTCTCCACCATTGGGTGCTGCACAAGCACTGGAGGTAGGGATGGACTTTGCCTGGAGCCTGGATAAAATGCGCCATGGTAGGAGCATCAGCAACAGCATGAGGGAGAAGGGGAGGCGGAGAGACACTGGACTGCTCCGCAGGCGCCAACACCTTGGGGATGATGCACGACGAGTGGTGGGGACGAGAGCTCCCCGCAGGGAGCAGGCCCCCGGGCAGCACTGATGTTTCCCTCTATCCTATCTAGCTTCCTTCATCCTTGTTTTAGGGATGACCATGAGGACTTAGCAGTATGCTTACCACGGTCGTTACAAACTTGCAATGAGATTTTAACGGCGGTCTCACAGCGCTGCTTCCTGAGCAGAAAAGCCGTGCATTTTGCCCATGGCAGCCCATGCCACATCCCAGCCCCACGCGACCCCGCGCGGGTCCCTGTGCCCGCTCTACCTGTGCGTGGCCAGTGTGCGCACCACGGTGGAGAGCAGCTGCCCGTCCTTGGCCGACACCTGCATGACATAGTGCGGGCGCCCGCCGGCCGCACCGGCACCGGCGCCGAGAGCGGGAGCGGCGCCCGTGCCCTTTCCCGCAGTCGGGGCCGCCGAGCCGGGGCCGTCGGGCAGCACCTCGGGCAGGTGGCTGCAGCGGCTCGTCGTCATGGCAGTGCGCAGGAATCCCGCCGCTAGCGGCTCCCCGTCCCGCGCCGGCGCTGGGTCCCCATCTAGGGAGGCAGAAAAGGAGCGTTAGGAGCACGGGGGCTGCGGCTCAGACGGCCTCGGACGCCGCTCTTATTTGTACAGTGCTACCGTGCTGTGATGTTTAAAAATTAATCACGGATCCATTCTCTACACGGAGGCATTTCCCCACTGCTTTTGGAGGAAATCATGCAATTCGGTTGCACTGCATTGGGGTGACCAGCAGCGCTGGTCCTGCCCAGGAGGAGATCCATGGCTGTAAGACTTTGCACTATGAGCGGATGCGATGGGTATGCCAGACCATCCCATGCTCTTGAGGAATGGCTTGTATTCCTAGAAGGGCCTCTGAGATTTATATTCCTAGAAAGGTGCCTATATAGGGCAGCAATGGGAAGGCATTTCTTTTCACGGGATCGCTGCGGCTCCTTCTCACAGTGCGTACCCGGAGAGCACGTGGGAGCTGCTGAGCTGCTCAGAGTGGGTTTAATGTTCAGGTAACAGGGCAAGACGGAAGGAAAGTCAGACCCCGACCCACATCTGCAACAAAAATGAAGCAAAAATGGCTGATTCCAAGGTCATTAACACATGAAAGATGCAGACCTGGTTAGAGAGCAAGAGCCATGAACTCTCCGAGGAGAGAGCGCAGAGGGATACGGACACAGCAGCACTCCAGCCTTCAAATCTATGCTGAGACTGTTCAACAAGGATGCTCAGCTGCTGAGGAGCTGCTTCATTACACTTAAAAAGCCTCGGCAATACTGTGCTTATGGACCCATGCTACACAATTATATATTTCCTTCCTGGTTGCTTCACTGACCTCATTAAGTGCAAAAGTGGGTTTATCGTCCCATATAAAGCGACCAGCCGAGCCTTTGCAAACACATCCATCAGTCACTGGCTGAGTTCAAGAGCATGTGCTGAAATGGATGATTTGGATGATGCAATAAACGCAGAACTTGAAAGCACGCAGGCCTCTAATCATGCAGCTGCATCCCAGCAATGATGCTAGTTCACATCCCTGGGTACGCGGCTGCACCGATACCCCAAAAATATACTGAATATTTTTTACCCCAAAAAGGTGGGGATTTGCCACTGATCTCTTAGTAGAATGGCAGCAGTGAAAAAGAGCAGGAGGTGGTGTTCGGATAGCATTCAAGTAGAGATGCAAAGGCAAATGGGAGAAACTAGAATACCAAGGGTTATTTCAGATGATAGCGAATTCACGGAGGGGTAGCTGAATTTGGCACGATGGATGTATGTTTAAATAAATGTAGTAATTGTCTCTTTTTTTTTCTTTTATGTGCTGCTACACCCACTAACCTTGCACAGCTCTTGTCTATCCAGAATCTATTTTAAGACTACCTTACTACTGCAATATTTAACCCAGATCTTTCTTCTGTTCTAGCCTTTCTACTTTGTCTTTGGTACCAGCTTCTGTCTCCCTCTCGTCGCTTTCAGGACAGGCGACCTTCTGAGGGGAGATGGCAAATTGCCTTTTAGAAATTGCCCTCCAATTTCTAACCAGCATTGATAAGGGTGTGCTTGTATACGAAACCAGAATGTTTTTCTCTTTACCTTTTTGTGCAATTGTCTGAATTAGCTGTGCAAGAATCCTGTTTTCAGGGCTGATTACTGATCACAAACTGAAAAACTCTCAGTGTGGCATACATCACAGATATCAAGTAAAGCAAGGGGTATCACCTCATGTATTTTGTTCGTACCATAAGCATGAAATTTAAAAGAAAAAAAAACCCTTCAATTTAGCTATCACATTCTAGGTGACATTCTGCATCTTGAGAAATGTCAAATTTCTGCTCTGAAAGAAGTCAGTGCAAGTTTTCCTTATGGAAGGACAACATGGAACGGCCTCTGCTTGCCACTGATTAAAGTCTCCTCAGTTACCCCATCCACTGCACCCCATGGCTTATAGGCTAAATACTCCTCAGAGAGCACTGCAAGTCTCACACAGGCTCTTGAGCATCACTTCTGCACTCTACTCTGGTTTACATAACAGATGTGAAAAGCACAAGTTTTGTAATAACAGATGTACCCCCATGGTTAATTAGCATGGTGAAGAGAGGCAGCTGGTTATAGGAACTTGCATTTATTTATGTTATTTCCACCAAAAAAAAAGAGCAGGCATACAGTTAATAAATTAAATCCTATTGTTACTCTGAGGCAAGAAACTACAGAAAGGATCTGCAGCATAGTGTACTTAAGTAAACTGTTCGAGGTCACTTTGGGGGTATGCAGGAGACTCAAGTGCCAGCTGCATCCTCT
>JAUBNY010000701.1:620161-659685 GCA_032275445.1 Crypturellus soui
TTTTTTTTTTTTTTTTTCATCTGCTCTGCTGGCTACCACCCCAGTGCTTAAAATATAAGGTCAGCAATATCTTATTATCTTCCTCCTGTCTGCTTTCTCTTTTTCTCTCTCTCTCTCTCTCTCTCTCTCTTTTGCTTTCTTTTTCAAATGTCCCAAAATCCAGACTGCTCTCAAAGGTTCTGAGGAATAGCAAAATAAACCTGAAAGTCTTTATCTTCTTTGCATAATATCAATAAATGCAAATATTTTAGAAAAGTGGCTCTAAGCCTGACAAACACATGCTCCCAAATGCTTGCAATCTTCATTTTGTAGACAAGCTACTGGACTTAGCCAGTTCCTGATTATTGCCAGCCATACTCCCGCATCAAGCTCAGCAACCATTTTGCTGTGTGCTATGAAGTACTTATTTTTCTATCTAAGGGATTTATAACTCTTGAATCAAGAGAAACCATAAGACCCTGTAAATGCCAGTGAGCAGGGCACGGTTATTCTTATTGAATTAGACTCAAATGTAAGGAGATGTCAAAAACTAGCACTGCTAGGCTGGAAAGGCATTTCGGGAAGAACTCATCTGCATGTACAATAAGCAGCTATACAACTGCAATCCCTGTTACACCTTTGCCTGTTGTACATGAACTGACCTAATTTCTGAAAATCCATAAAGCATTATCATACTGATGAGTTTAATTACCATAACAGATTTTATTTTTTCAACCAGGGGAGATTTCTTCTGAGGTTTTGCTGAAACCCTAAGTGGTTTTGATTCACACAAGACAAACAGATCTTACACTTCAAGCAGTGGGATGCAAGAGTTAGTTACACAAATATCGACACAGAGCACTTGTGTGAATTGCCTGCTTGTCTTTTTTTTCAGCACCTTTATTAAAAATAGCACATAAGGCATCTGTCACAGTCGTACAGTTTCCAGCTTGGCAAGCCCTGCACCTTTCTTATTCCATAGTCCCATGAGCTGCCCTATTAGTTTCAGAAAATGCAACCCAAGCATTCATCAATCAACTTGAAGACTTAAAAGCACGCACAATAAACCACTACGCTGTTAGATGGCAACCATTACTAAAAAGCAGTCTGTCAGACCAGTTGTGCTAAAGGCTAAGAGTGCACCCAAGTCACATACGGATTCTGCGCGACCTGACAGGACACGTCTCCTGCAGAGGCCCATGGCAGTCTCCTGGTTTGCTTGACCAATCTGGCAGGCACAAACCAGCCCGGTTTGCAATGGTGACCCTGGGAAAACTTGGCACTCAAAGAACAGTGATTTGTGTTCATGGGCTTCTACTATTATAAAAATCACAGATGTGTATTTCAGGACAGTTTTATAGATCTGGAGAACAGATACAATTCTGTTTCAGGGAACAAGAGTATTTAATTATGTCAGCATAAAGCTGAAAGCCTAACTGATGTGGCTAGATAGTGGGCTCAGTTTTAACAACTCAGTGCTCTTTGTGCCCAGTCTACCGCCGCCCAGGGGAATAGCTAGTTGTGGATAGGCTCCCCAGTGGGAAAAAGAGAAGCCACTTCCTGGAAAGCTGAAGAGTTAATCACATCTCTGGGGAACTGATAACGGAATCAACTGTATTTAGTTACATGTGGTGATGGGCACAGCCATTGTTTTATGTGTCTAGTTGGAAAGTGTTACACTACAACTGGGGAGAAAGGTCTAGTTCTTGGGGAAGTGATTTCTGCCTTTATTTCTTCTATTAATCTCAGTTAATTACTTAGATTGATTACATAATCCTAGGTAACTGCTTAGAATGCAAATGGCTGTATTCTAACGCATATTATTGAATCTAGTTCTCTGATACAGTTATTGCGTGCCATGTGAAAAAGTTTACCTTCACTAGCTTTTAAGCTGATCAACCAAATTCTACGTTTTGCTTTGGTTTTGAAAAGTAGAATAAGAACCCCTCTTTCCCTCATTCAATTTTAGTCAATACGTCACCAAGTGAGCCAGTTTCTTGAGTCTCAGCTTACTCAGATTCTCATTGCAGAAAATATCCCTCTTTGGATTACTCTGATTTTGCATGATCCTTAGAGAGATGAACCAGTACTGCAGAAAATATCTCTGTTTTAATGAAACTACTGCTTTAACTACCATAGGACAGACAGAAGTCAGCACAGGTTGGCAACCTCCATGAAGAGCTAAATACCCATATGGTAATACCAGCTATGACTGAGATAAATCCCACTAAATCCATGTCAATACGGCCCAGGAACTCAAACAGGCTTTGTAGCGATGAGATGACTTGCTCTATGGCCCCAGACATATTGGTTTGTCCCTCAGATTTGCCTTCCCATTAAGAGCAGAAAAGCAGAGTGTAGTCTGCAGAAAAGCAGAATGTTCCCAGCTACAGTGTACTGTGAAATTTCCCATTTTTTACCTTTTAAGAAATGTTCTTGGAGTACTGTGAAGGCAGCATGGTCACAGATGTTCTGAAACGGCATGAGAAAAACAATTTTAATTCTGGGGATCTGTAATGCTCAAGTTTGTAACTTAAAGTTTCTTGCTAAGGAATTTTCTGTATGTCATTTCCAAGACACTCGTAGACAGAACTGCTGTTTTATGTGTATCTAGGCTCCCCGCGGCAAGCTGCACCTGCAATCCCCGCCTGATCCCAACCCCAGTGAGGATTACCTTGGAGGAAACCAATGGAGCAATGGGCAGTTAGAGCTACTGTCCTCGGTGCAATGAGCCGATGTGCTCACAGATACATACTCATTCCAGCATGTTCCTTAGAGATCAGCAAGGAGAAGTCACAAGGAAGGCTCAGGAGGTTGTGCCACAGGCTGCCTGGTGGGCACACAGGGCCCGGGCTCCAATCCTGCCTCTGCCAGCCCTATTTGGCCTATATTGGTCTTATCAGGTCTGTTCTGTGCCTGTCCCCGCCAGATCCTGGCTCATTGTCTGCTCTTGCTTTTTCCTTCTTGCCTCTGATCCAATCTTCTTGCATGACCGTGCATGTGTGTGCCAGGTTTTTGTTTTGTTTTAATAACTAAGACTATAAAATAATTAATACCATGATTTATAATGGGAAATGCTCTCTCACAGCCTGGTAGGTGTGTCAGTATAATCAGTACACTCAGCTCTACCACAGTACAGAAACTTTCACGAGAAGCATCTGAAGCCCAAAGGAAGAAGTGAGACTCAAATAAGTGTCATCAGACACTGAAGAGTTAAAAAAAGAGCTTCTATAGCATCTTGAGAAGATGAAGAAGTTCCTACGTCTGATGATAGTCACATGTGGACTGGTATAGAGCTGGCTATACAGGACACTGTCATCTAAACTGTTAATTGTAGAGGTGCACAACACTAGAATTAAGATATTACTGAGAAAGGCAGAGGAGAACTAACACTAGTCTTTCTGGAACACTATCAATAGGATGTTCAAGAGTATTTTTGTTAAAGATCCACAAAACCTATTAAATAGCATTTTTTTTAACATCAGCAACAAAAAATACAACTTAAAACAGTTATGAAAGGCAACCGAGAATGCTTCAAGAGGAAAATGCAATACTTGTTTATCAATTGAGGAGCATGGCAAACTTTATGCTCCTTGCATGCTTTCACTGTAAAGCATGTCAGTATATAGTAAGCAGTGCAATACCAAACTTCCCTGATGTTGGGCAACTTCAAGTTGCCTGTTTCAGCCCACATTTTTCTAATTCTTCATGCTGCAGATCAACATTTTCTCCTCAGCTGGTCTGACTGTAGGAAACTTCAGGGTTACTTAAGAACTACCATGCAGTAAGCTGCATTAAAAATGTAATTTTATAAACACACACATCAAAGACCTGAGTGTTGTCAGAGGCAGTAGCACAAAGCAATTTAGCGTGAACAGTCCTCAGCAGTCTCTCCCCGCATTTTTAAAAAAAATCACTGTGCACCCACAAATCAGTGATTTCTTCATTGCACTCCCTGAACCTTGAGCTACTCTCCAAGAGGAATGAACAACCTTTTTTTTTGTCACTATGGACCTTAATAATTTACTTTATGCTTATATTGCTACTAATTTAAGTCTTTTGCTATGATTTTTTTTTTCACTAGTTGTCAAAAATGGAATATTTCACTGGCGGAGAAGGAGATCTCATAAAATTTGCCAGTTCAAGCATTTAAGAAAACATGATAATGTTTGTTGTAAATACTTAATTTGGTGACACTTTAGTCTTGCATTAATAATAAAAAAGTAGATACAAATAAAGCTCACAACTGATTTATAAATAATTATGAGGCCTTCTTAAAAGTATAAAGACATACATTTTATGCTCTAATATTAGTCTTCTCTAGGGAGATGTCTGTCCTAACCGGAGCAGGAATGCGAGACATGCCCGTCACATTTTTCCCAGAAGACGTTCCGAACTCCTGGACACTCAGGAAGAAGCTGTAGTTCAGCAGACCTGCTGGGTGCCCCAGCAGGCTTCCCCGCCAGAGCCGGAGCTGGACCGGTGGCACAGCCGACGGCGACGCAGCTTGGGTTTCTACAACCACCCTTTGTCCAAATGGGCTTCCCAGGACCAGCAGATGCTGGTAGCATCAAGACATGAGGAAAAAATATGTGCCTAGCACATTCTTACTACACATAATCTAGGAAAATAAGCTACCACTTCAGTATGTGCTGCCAACTTTGCGTTTGTAAGGCCCTGGCAAGAGCCTGATCTCGCGCGCCAGGCCCCCAAGGGATGCACGCAGCTCGCGCGGGCCCGCTGCGGCCGCGGGCAGCTGGGGCCAGGCGGGCTGAGGTCTGGCTTGCCCTCCGGCCCCCTGCAGCGCTGCCCATTGCCACCAGGCGCCCGGCTTGAGACGCCGCTCACATACGTGGGTGGCTGCTTTGGGCTATGGACGATTAAATATTGCAGTTTCTTTCTTCAACCTCCTTTAAGCTGCTTGCTACTGCGGACAACTCTTTACACCAGGCACACTTAGTGGCAAAGCTAACATATTTGGATCGGGAGGCCAAGCTTGCCTACCCGTATTGCTGAGGGGCTCTGCGCAGGCTGTACCCCTGCGGATGGAGGAAAGTCCTTGCCCTTACACTTCCCAATTTTTCCTCTTTCACCCCATGTCCTTCTCACATTCCCCCTCTCTTCTTCCCCAGCCCTCACCTACAGCTTTGGCTTACTCTGGTCCCATGAAGTGCCACACTTGTAGGAGGAGGATGAGGCAAAGCTCACCCTGGGCCGGCAGCCCCCGTTCACCGCATCGGCAGCAGCAGCCACGACGGCGTTAGCCCTGCTCAGGTAGACCACAAGCAGCTCTCACTAAAGGATGAGGCTGCACAGTGGTGGTACGTCCAGAAGTGCCCGCGTGGCGCTCCTTTAATTTATTCTGATACACTTGTATGAAGTGGAAAGTTTCTCTTCCCACAGAAACGATGTAGCCTAGTGCAGAAAGGCAGGTTTGACTAAAACTGAGTCTCGGGGGAGGCCTCTCGTCACAGGCTGTGCAGCCACCGTTGCTCAGAATTGCTATTTCTGAGGGATAGATTTAGATACTATGTTATTCTAGGATGTAGAGTAAACAGCAAGTGTTTTCAACCTCAGCACTGAAATTCAGCGACAGAATCAATAACCAGCGATATGCTGAAAGCTCACAGGCTCAGAGGCCTGCAAGCTCATTTTTCCACTAAAATATGAGCACTGGAGTCTCCTTCATTTCCCTAAATTAGGTCACTTTATGCAGATGCAAAAAGTGGATTTTATAAGCAAATGTCAGACATAAGGGCTTACTTACTGTCCTAAAACCTGTAAGCAGCAGCTTCCCCCTGCCATTTTCCTTCCCCTCAGCAAGGGTTGAAGGACAAGGCCTTCCATGTCATTCCTGTAACGTACAGGTTGATCTCCACCTGCAGAGAGCAACCTTTTGCACAATGCACACATTGCAGATATTGCACTTCCTTTAAGACAGGAACTGCAAAAATTTCAGTAATCCCTTTTCTCTGCAAGTGGCTAGTATTTCATCAGAAAATCTTTTGCAACTCCCAGTAATGGCAATTTTATTGGGATCTCAGAGTTCATTTAAGGTCTCCATGACCCAACACAGGAGGCCAAGTATTAAAATGGACAGGATTACAGGGATGCAAAAAGGGTGCCCCCATTCACCGCCAGCAACAGCAGCTTAGTAGCAAAGCACACCTTCTCTGGATCCTCTTTGGACTCTCTTCACTTTTGGTGCCGATTTTGGCAGAAAAAGCAAAATGGAGCCACATGGGCTACTCCCCGTCCGTGCGTCACATCTGCGCGTGCTCTCTGGGACCGATCCCACATCAACTTCCATGTTCTCAAGCTAAATGAAAAGCCAACTCCTGCACTTGGCTAGCAACCCAAAGAAATGTACCAAAAATGTGCTTACCACTGCCTGATGGTTTATAGCAAGCCTTGCAGCAGGACCGTGTTGAAGACCAATGTCACTTGGTTAAATAGGAAGTCATAAAGAGAACAAGTCGGATCTGAACCAGGTGCTGTGGGGTTTGGTCGAAAAGTTACTGTTGGCTTCCCTGAGCTTTGTGTTGGAGGCTGTTAACGGCTGTTCCTCAGCTTAGGATGAAGCTCCAGGGAGAATGGTTAAAATGAAATCTTCATGTGCAGCCAAGGCCATGTCTTCTGCAGGGAACACTCACAAATAGCGCTCACGGTTTCCACTGCAAGGCTGCAAGCAGCATTGCTAACATCTTGTGAATTACAGACCTGTCCCACAAACTAAATTCCTAACCGTGCTTCATTTTCTACTCATGCAGGTAAACATGGCTGAATTCACCCAATTCTTCCTGACCAGGTAAGGTCATGCTAAAAAAGACTTGCTCAAACCACAGTGTTGTAAATACTGCTTCACCTCCTGCACTGGGAACAGCAATGAATTCCTGCTTGTGCAAAGCTAGTGGAAATGTAAATCTTTGAAAAACTGGAGAGGGCTGAAAACCTGTGTTTTCAGGCTCAGTGTCTCACAGTGGTCTAACCAGCATAAATCTTAATCAACCTCTCTATGCAACTGCTTGCAAGGTAGAAGACACAGGCAACACTGACTAGTAACGGAGACAAGTCTTTGAGAAATTTTGGGGTAGACAGAGACAGAGGCAATAAGGAACGTGTTTTGACTAATAAAGATGGAACACTTGGAGAAATATGGTTACCGTACTTCTACAGATAGTTTCATTAAAACATGAATTCTCTTGGTCATTGCTGCTAATTGAGTCATTTGCACTCAAATTTGGACAATTTGTATATTTGATTCATCAAGCACCAGCTCTTGCAACTGTGTGATTATGTTCAAATATGGCCTCATAAAAAAAAATTCCTAGTTCTGACCTAGCCGAACTTAGGAAAAACTAAAATAAAATTAACATGTCCAAATTAAAAGAAAAAAATAACAATTTAGAAACATTAGCTTTACATAACTTTATATTCCAATGCTATATTTTAGCAACTTAGCAATTTAGCAACTTTAACTTTAGCAATTAAGTCAATTTTACACTTGCTAACAAAAACCTTATTAGATGCTTGATGAATAGGATTTATTTTTAAGACTTTTAGTTGTGAAATAACCAAACAAAGATTATTTTTATCTTACCCTGAATGTCTCTGTTTTGATGCACTGTAATTCAACTTGGAATCAACCAGATATTTTTATATCCATTTCTCTGTTTCTTTCCTAGTCTCCAGCTGCATAAATATTTAATGTTAACTTTTATTTCCTGCATTGCGCACCTCTCTCACTCCTATCTTATGAATCTCAAGCAGCTAAGGCCTTCAGTAGTGCTTTATGCAAGATACCTGCACTGGTAAAGGAAACCACCATCTGGATTTCCATATTGAAGCTTATGCCCATTAAATATGATGAAAACTTAAGCAGAAGGAGGGACAACTTTCACCTCCTCTGTCCCATAGATTGTGTTTTTCAGTACTATGACATGTCCGCAAACTCCTTAGGGTAGATGCAAGTTTTCTAATGTATTTGGGGGTGAGTCAGGTGAAACTTAAGCTTGTACAGGCTTGTATGCTTTGCAAAGCATACTCCAAACAAACCTATTTTAATGTAAAACATATGTTTTCTTTTATTCTCAGGCTGTGTGATCATCCACTGTTTCTCAAAGTGCCACCTAACAAGCCTTTCTCTTTCCCTAAAGAGAATTTAGTTTGTATTATTTTATCTTCTTGTGTTTTAGTTGGCAGTGATTAACCTCTGACCACAATGTTTACTGACAAGAGAATTGGTCTTCCAAAACATTATTAAAAAAACTTTAAAGAAAAATGCCTTAAAAATTCATCTCTTTTCCCTTTCCTCTTTTTCCCTCTAGACAAAAGCAGTTAAAAATATTCCTGCTGCATTTTTCTCCACACAGGAAGATGCTCTAATATGAGAACAATAAAAGTTTATTTTTCTCAGCAAGAGCAAAATGCTGCTCTTCAATAATGTTTACATAAAGATTTTCCTCTAAGCCTGAATTCTAAGGTCTCTCACCAAAGTATGTGACTTGCACTCTAGAAATCACTTGAGAAGCTAAGAGTACATAGGAACACTCCAAGGTAGCTTTACAAAATGATCATTCCCTAGACTAACTAGTTTTTTATAAGTATATGTGTTTTATTGTGTAATACTATGTGGTGAGTCCTGGTCCTGTGCAACAAGCACACCAAAGATGCTTTTAGTCTTTGTCGAATAAACTTGACCGGTCAACTAAATCAGACCTGGTATTTAGACCTGAGGATGAAAAATAATTGCTGTAAACAAAATAAATAAAATCCAATTCCTACTCAATAATTTTAAAGCAAGTTACTGAAATACTTCACTAGGGCATGGAAGCTATAAGGCAGAACTTAACTGAAATAGCACATATAAAATAAACTGAACAACTTTATTCTCCTTAGCTTAAGCCAAGAGAAACATCAAAATGCAAAAACAGTAACAAGAATTAGAAGCAAATTAGACATTAGTCTTAATATTATGAGAAATAAAGGCAATGGAAATTTAAAGCATATGCTGCTCTCAATTGAGATTTTAATGTCCATGTTATTTTAACTCCTGCATTGAAAGTGGTCCTCAGGTGTAGATTTTATTGTGTGTCTGTCCTGCCTTGTGCATCTGCCTTAGGATGGTGCTAGTGAAAAGGCTTGATGGTGGCATCTCAGCTTGTGCCAGTCCTGCTGGAACTTCTCAGCAGTCTGGCCAACTGCTGTCTAAGCCTTACCACTGCTGTCTATCTTTTCAGGGGACTAGACTAAGCCTTTTACACTATAGTTTCCTCATTTATACCATTGCAAAGCTCTCTCTCCATCAGTGAAATTCCTGCCTAGCCACTTGTAGTTAGATTCTGGTTGTCACCTCCTAAGGTAATATCTTTTTAGGTGGACTTCACCTACCTGACACAACAGCTGTGGACTCATTAGTCTACAAAACTGCATTCAGAAGCAGCAAGTATCAGATCCTTGAGAAAAATATCATATTGACTTGGGCAGGGACAATTTTAAAGAACAGAATATGAAAAGTTTACTTGCCTACTCCAAACGGCCTTGAAATAACTTTTTAAAATCCTCTTATGTCAGACTTCACACATATTTCACAGGAATACGCGCTGATTTACAATCCTGAAACATTTGCTCATATCCCTTTGGTCCAAATGAGGTTATGAAATCCACACATAACTGTATCCACAGGGGCAACATTCACCAACTCATAGCAGATATCCAGTCACATTAATCTGGCATTTCTTTATCTTTCTCTGTAATTAAAGTATACTGAATATGAATTATTTTAAAACATATTTATCATTTAAGTTTCCCCTTCTCTAAGATGAAGTACTCCTGTCAAGCCCAATATATGCAAGGACAGAGAAGAGTATTTGAGATAAGTAGGCTCTAGTCTGGAGCTCATCCTATATGTGTGGATATGATGAAGAGACTCTGGCCAAATGGATTAAAAAAACCAAGTCCCATTAGGTCCTGGGTTGTGATCTTTAAGAATTTTCTTCAGCTACCCTTTTAAAGCAGTATCTTGTTATAGATTCACTTACATCTCATCAAAACATGTGTGCATGCACCATTTTGCATATCATAAAGCATCACTAATAGCACAGACAGCATCCAAGAGCATGGAAACGCTACAACTCTGCAGAGCACGTTGGTTTAGTTGTAGGCCAACCTATGTGAAGAAAAGATAGTTTGCTGCCAAAGGGCAAGATAACTACGGAGCTCAAAGTTTAGGCCCAGAGGCTGCAAAATGATGGTTTTCCTGCAAAAAGCTATGAAAAGCAAGGAATAAAAACTAAGATAAAATCATTTCTGCCTTTAGTAGAAATGCCAAGTTACTTCACCACCCCACAGCATTATCCATTCTTAGAAAACAAGTAATTAAATTTTCTGCTGCTTGGCTCCTCCTGCTGCTTACTGTTGAGGTAGGTAAGAAGGAATATCCTGCCCCCAGGTTGTGGATCTAAGACTTCTGTAAACTGCCTTAGGATTTATGTCAGTTGGCTTGTGCATTACATTTCCTCTTCCCCAAAGCATGCTTATGAGGATCTGATTCCCTGCTACTTCCCCTTAGACCCTGCCCTAGGATTCCCTCAGTCCTACCTATATTAAAACCACAGATATTTCTAAAAGATACTCAGTGACTGTCACTGCTATGGCCCAGTCACATTAACAGAGACATCAGAGAAGTCTGCAAATGGAAACTTAAAAATGTACTGAACTATGATTCCAGCTGTGGGTTCTGATATACTCGCTTTGTGTCCCCTTAATTGAGAGCCACTTACAAAATCACATTGACTATGAATGTGAAGTTTGAGGATCTGGCTCCATTGAAGCTGTATGAAACAGAATAGCCCTTGAGTAAACAAGCATACAACACTTCCCATGAAGAGCATTTCCCTTGGTTCAATTAATGCTCAGGAGAAGTTTTTAAAGCACGTGCAACAACAACTCAAACATGCCTAGCAGACAAATAAAGTGAAACAACCTATTTCCAGTACCTGCTTCCTCACAACACTATGGGCATAAAGCTCAGCTCTGAGCCAGAGAAGGAGAAGGTCCCCAGGGTCTGTGCAGAGACAGACGAAACTTGGGGACTAAGTGGATTACAGAGGTGATTCAGCTGGTTCTGGTTTTCCAGAAAAAAAAAATAAAATAAAATAAAAATAAAATAAAAGTAAGAAAACTATTTTTAGCCAAGTGTTTCATTACCAATTTAATGGCATTCTGAGGTTTATCAGCCTGTCAGGAAGAAAGTATACCTTGTTATGGGGAACCACTGAAACAAGCTTCCTCATTAGGTACTGCCTCCGACTCTTCCTACCTGCCAGGAGGATCATTTTTCACCTTGCAAGTTTGATAACTACTTCCAACCATCTTCTGCTTAAGACTGGGCCATCTCCACTATTTTTACCTCTCTTATCTTTGACTACTATATTTTTGATGTGATTGCTTCTTTCTCGTCATATTTTCCATCCATATTTTACAGTCACACTGGTATTGAGGAAGGGAAACCAATCACAGTATATAAATACCTCTTAGCAGTTTGTAAATCCATCTCTTCTGCTGCACTGCCATGGCTAATTGCATTTCCCATCCCATTTGGGCACTGTTCTCAGGCATACTTGTTCTTAAATTTGTTCAGTTTTCAATCAAAAGCATTCCTGCTCTTTTTTTAGGAAGCCAACATCCTCCTTCCTTCCTACCTTTGACTTTATCTCTTTCCACAGCTGTGGATGCAGAATGAATTCCTGATATCACGCCATTCTATAAAATACATCTTAATGACCGGGCATACTTGTTGACACCAGTTGTCTATCCAATATCCTGCAGATACAGAATTTATGCATAACCCTAGCAAAAAAAAACATTGATTCAGAACCCAGACAAAAATTACACATTTTTTTTCAACCCCCTTCTCAGTGCAGCCCTTCTCCAAAGCTGAACACTCCAGTCCTTACATTAATTAAAACACACATGTGCATCCAGTGTTTGGGAGATTCGCCTTCCTCACAGCCAGTTCCTGCTTTGTGTGCCTGACATTCCTGGATACTGCTGTGGCTGGACTCATCGTGGATAGGTTCTTCGGACCCGGTGTTTGACCAGAAACTAAACTGAGATTTTTTTTCCTTTGTAACTGCCAAGCAGAGCTGGACATGCAAAACTGAAGTGAAAAATTCTGTATCTCATCCCCCAAATCCTGAACAAACAGTTTGGTGCATTGTCTAAAGGAAACTGGAGGGAGTCTAATGCTCAAAGAAAGGAAGTAAAAAGTGCTGCAGGCCAATGCAGGAAAATCTAACAGTAGTTGATCCTGTTTTTTTTTTTTTTCTCCTGTAATCAGAAGACATTAATTGAATTACTACTACTTGGGGAGGAAAAAAAAGATTATGCTTATGCTTCTGCTTCTGCATAGGCTGCTCTCCTAACCAGCTGTGACCAAACTAATAGCGATAGTCTGTCAGCTGCTTCTTCTGTGTGACATCTTTTTGGTTTGGATGAAGATGTCCTTGTATAGTCTGACACATATCAATTCCTGTGACAAAACTTGAGTTGGAGTCACTCAAGTTTCCAGTTTTTCATTATATCGCATTGATTTAGCTAAGTGAAGCAAACAAACCAAACTACCTGGATCAAAACCTATCAGAAACCTGTGAAAATGAGAGACAGCAAGAGAGAGGCAGGGAGAAAGGAAAAATGCATGTGTACATATAAGATCTCTCGGAAGCCTGTGAGAGTTTCCTATTATTTTCTAAAACCTTACTGGCATCGGATTATGATTTCAATAGCAATGTCAAGTGAAACACCTCCAGTTCTGCTCTCCACCACAATTTCCATGGCTCCGGTAAAACACTGCCTCTTCCTCTGGGCTGCACTTGAATGTCAAAGGGCAGCTGTGAATTAACTCTGAACTGTCGGTCACAGTTAAACCACACGAGCTTCGCAGCCAACGATTACTTCCAGAGCAAGATGTGTCCTTAAAAGCAGGATTACTGTGCCCTGGAAGACAGCTCTGTGGCCACAGCGAGCGACTGACCCCGAGCAACGAAGGCAGCTTACAGCTACAAAGTCTGCCTTAACAGCTTCATAACGGAGGAGTTCCTTCTGTGCTATTGAAAATACTTAGATCTGTCAGGCTTTAGCTCAGCCTAAATCTAAAATAAGCTTCTATCTAAGAAGCTATCCCTTTATGCTGCAGCTGAGCTGCATGGGCTCAGAGGTTACATGAAATTGGTGGCAGAAAGTCAGAATGGGAAGATTTACCACTGCATCCATCCTCCTCTGTGCCTTGGCAGAGAGGCAGGCAAAGAGCCAGAGAAAATGCAGTTTCTGCAGCTGTGGAAAAGTGGCTAACAGTTTTACTGGAAGAGGAAAAGGTAGAGATAGGATTCAATTTCCAACTTTGTAAGATTAAGATATGATCACCTATGGGAGCTGCTCCTAGAAGGCAACATGTATTCTTTGTCTTATTAACACTCTCGTTGACACCAAGTAATTCTCCTCCCCTGGCAGCTCCAAATTCCCTCAGATGTGATTTAAGCTCTAATATTAGAAACTGTTACTACTTGCACATCCTTCAGAGAGGGGACATCATGAACAGCACGCCAGGCGATGGTCACAAGCGTGTCCCAAAGCATTAGCCTTTGCAGAGGTCTGGAATAACCCCTCAAACCAGCATGGCTCCTACCGATATCCAAGGAGATCCAGGGACATATTCTGGATTTTTCTGACTTCCACTGCCCATGTGAGCGCCTCGGACAGGAGAGCCTCCTGCAGCAAGGATGGGCAGCGCCTAGCAGCTTCATCAGCCCCAGACAGGCCCTTGCACTGCTCAGAAGGGTCTGAGAATTTCTCTAATAGTTCATAAGGTCTCCAACCGTGTCCACAGGGGTTATTCTATCCTCATCCACAGAGGTTTGAGCACAAAGTGAATCAAACATAAAAGAGTAATTTAATGGTCCAAACAGCCCAAAGGACAAGGTGGTAATGGCTGTCCTTCTGTGAAGACAATATGATGACTTTGTCAATACTGAGAAGCTTAAACACACCCTGTATCTCTACTAGTTCTGGCTACAAACATGAACTGCTACAGCTTTTTATTTCCAAACATTTTATAGATAAATGCATTTGATCCTTTTCACGAACAGCCTAAAGCGGATAAGCAAATAACTAACACTGACCTTGTGTCACAGTTACAATTTCTTTTTTTAAACCCTTCAGAAAACCAATTATCTCAACTCTAAGCTACTTAGGACAAGACTAATCTTCCAGTCTTCAGCCCACTGGGGCTTGTAAAGCATCTGGCTATGGGGGAAACAAGACTGCCCTTGACTATTCTAATGTGACAACTTCAAAACAAGCTTGCTTTATTTATTTATTTATTTATTTATTTATTTATTTATTTATTTAGCACTCCACCTCTGGCAAAAAGCAGCTGCTAATGTACACCAGCAAAATCTCCATCAGTCGACTGGAGCTACTTCTGCAGGGTTATAGAAGATCAGGAATACACAGCAGTCACACTGTACTTTCCATTTTGGAAGAACTGTACAAATGCTAACAAATAATACTGACAAATGCTGGACCAGATCCTTAACTTTTGTGATGAATACTATTCAACTTCAGCTAAGGCCTCTTTGCCTAAAAGGAAAAAAAAAAGCTTCAAAATGTTTCAGAGGGAAGCTAAGGAAATGAAATCTTCTCCAGGAACCAAGATAGGAAAGATTCCTAGACAAGAAAACTGCACGTGAGACCTCACCTCGTGCCGTTGTCTTTCCTGAGATAAAGCATTGGTCAATCAGATTTAAAAAGGGCTCAGCTGGTTGCATACACACAAAGTATCACGCGGAGGGCCACACAACTGCATCTACCACTGCTGCTGCCCCATGGTCTTAACTATCTCCAGACCTTATCGCCAGCAGCTGCTCTCCGTGGAGGTTTCTGTACCACCGGTATGGGGACGCCTGGCTCCCCAGCGCCAGGAGCACTAGTTCTTCGTTTTGCCCCTCCAGAGGGGCAAGGCAGAAATAAAAGGAATGATGAAGACCACCTGAAAGAAGAGTGGCAGTTACTGCATGGTACTATATCCTGATCATTAGAGGGATAAAGATTAAAATGTAGGATATAATCCCATTATGTAAGGTTTGGTACTTTTGCTCTACATTAGCTTTTCATAAAGTAGCAAAATTAATATCCTTTCTGCTGCCTGATCTATACTAATTTCATAACAGCAGTTATTCATTTGTGTTTACTGTCTCACCCTAATAAACATCACAGTCAATAACAGTCTCAGGCCAATTGTCTGTATCCTTTGGCTCCCCTTGTGTGAGGTTTGCATATTCATCACGGCTGTCATTGCTACGCCAGAAAAGATGCTCGCTCTTGCTTGGTTGGTTTTTTTTCATCATAGGCACTTCTATGTGGAAACCACATTTACAATTTTTATGTGTTAAGTTTTGGTATGTGCCCAGTCTCACCACAGCTGTTGGGAGGACTGTTAAATACACAACAGACTAAAAGCAACGGTCAACTATGTGTAACAGACTTCCACCTACTCCCAAAGGGGAACTTTCTAAGGTCATGAACTTGAAGCTTGGCCCAAGCGACACCAGTGACCATCTCTGCGGTTGGGAAGGTAAGTGCTGCTCTCCTTCCTCAAACTGTTCCTCCTAAAAGACAGGTGACACCTGAGTGGAACTTACTAAGATACTCTAGGAACCAGCACCATCTATGTAAGCTTATTTTATGTCTGTCTATTTCCTGCACTCCGGCAACCATCCTACTTACAGGCATTGCTCCAGGGCACATCTTGTGTCCATTTATCCCACAGAACAATCAACATACATAAAAATAATAAGTCAAATCAAATAAAAGACCCCATGTGTGAGCCAAGGTAGTGCCACTATGCTTCTGCATGTAGCCACAGTAGTTAGACAAGGATATTTGTTCTCAGAAGTCAGAGGTTATGTGTAAAAAAATCAATCCAGAATCATGCTATCTTTAAAAAAATAAAAGAAAAGGGAAAACACAAATCCTCACTCAGTTTCCACAGCTTAGGCCAAGTACACGAACACAGGAAGGAATACAGACAAAAGCAGCAGACGGAAATCTGTGTTCTCCTACGAAAGCGTTCACCCGATCCCCTGAAAGGGCTCCGCAGGTTCAAGAGCCACACGGCCTGCAGCAGAAATGGCTCCAGAATGGCTAACGCAGCCAGTAATTCCATGGGACGAGCAGCGCGGAACTTGTTGCAGGAGCAGCGGGAACTGGCATGGGAACACGGCACAGTCTGAAACATCGGTATATGGATCAAACAATGCAGTACTTTGAGGAAAAAAAAGAAAAAAACAAATATGAGAGCAGAAAGATAAGCATGAGGATGCTATGTAATGCCAGGATAATATTGTGCTGATTGCTGTTGTCTACATGAGTGGTAAGAGTTTCTAATTCCGCTAGCAATGTTGACATGCAAGAGAAAACTTGGTACAGATCTTCAAGCATCCAAGAAAAAGCATCTCAGATCTTCAAGCATCCAAGAAAAAGCATCTCAGATGAAAAGACCTAAGTATTTTTAGACTTTTTTTCTTTAGAAGTGTTAGACTAAATATTTTGTCTTGCTTCTCGTTTGGTAATGTCAGCACTGACTAATCACCACTAAACCTGTTCAATAATTAAAAGCAGATGATATTTCAGTTTTCTTTTAACATTATTTTCTCTTGCTAGTTTCTTCCTTTAAAATAAATGTCCTCCAGCCAGTTAATTAACATTCATCTTTCTAGGATCTGTTCAGAATAGGAATATGCTAACTCTTCAGTTGAAAGTAATTTATAGACTACATTATCCTAAGTTATTTTCTATTATTTTGTCCTTGGCAGAGCAGTGTTGCAATGACAACCAACAAATTAGAACAGGTTATTTAACAAGATTGTTCATTTAGCGCCTTCTGCTAGCACAAAGAAAAAAAAAAAAGGCTCACAACTCTATTAAATAAAACGAAATGGCACTATTACCAATTCTGCTTTTTATCCCCAAAGAACAGACAGAGCTGCTGATAATAAAATCCTCAATTCAGAGAGCTGCCCATTATTCATTATTATTATTAAAGAATCAAGTCCCATACCCATGAAACTTATCATTTTCCAGATAGCTTTTCTTCTAATGATGTTGCCATGAAAGAGCTTGATGCTGAGTTTGCCTGAGAGAGCATTTTGGACACTTGCAAAGTAGTTTTTCTGCCACATAACTGTGAAGCAGCATTTACAGAGGAAAAGGCTGGTTCTCCTCCACATAACTTCATGCTTGAGTCTAAACTGATCCGTCTTTTACCTGACTAACAGGCAAGTTTTAGGATCCATGTACTTCATCCATGTAGCACGTGTGCATTCAATATCCCACTGTCCATAGTGCTTTCATGTGCACTGACCCTGAGACAGGACTTCTGCTTACGGTAAACAGGATTTTCACCCAGATCCCCTGAACTTGTTTTTACAAAACAGGAACATTTGTTCCTGTTACACCCTAGCTGGTAGAAATTAACTTTTATATTTAAATTAAGAGGGTAATTGAGGAATAAAGACATACAGTTTTCTCAAGCCCAACTGTGCATTTTCACCACATTTTTAGACACTCTTAGAGTTAAGCCACAGGGAAGACATGGTGCAAAACTAGGACTTTTGGTAACATTAGTCCTACTTTCATGCAGTTTTTTTGAGAAGACAGGCTATCCCACAAAACTATGAGAGCTGCAGAGCTAGAAATGATAATGCTGCATTAAGTTACCAAATCACTCATTTTGACTCAAGTTTTAGAGAGCTTTCCCGGAATATCAGTATGTCAAGGTTAGGAAAGAATAAAGCATTTTGCATTTGGATCCTTTCACGCTTACCTACCAAGCAGATATCATGCAGACAGGATAGATAGTTAACTTGGATTCTTTGTTATCATGTACTGCTTTTCCTTTAATACCTGATAAACCAGTATTAACTTTCCTTCCTCACCAGTAAGCACTGTAACTTTTCGCTTAATTGATTAATAAGGATCATTTGTTTTCAGACAGAAATCTACTTCCTCTGGGTGTTTTGGGAGGCTTTCACTATCTACTATGGAAAGTTTTGTTGCCGGAAGGCGGTGGGAACGGGGCTGTGGGCAGAGGCAGGGGGTTGCCTAAACACATGGGTTTTGGTCTCTTTCCGCGGAATGCTTGCTCTGGTGTTGTGGAGAACTACTTTCAACACTGTCTCTGCTAGTATTATATTCTTTAGCCAATATCCAGAGTAATCCATTGTTTCAGTCTCTTTACAAAACACAGATTTTTAATTTTACTTTATGTTATTTTATCCTCTTCTTTTTAAAAAAAAAAAGATGTATGTATTTCTCAGGAACAGTCTTTGACCTGATTGCATATGTAAGTATTTATTTACTCTCCACAAAGGCTGGAGTTAACAAAAAGAATGCTATTTTTAATTTCAGACTTTAAATTTTTAAATAATTGCATCCCAAGGCACTGTAGAGTAAAACATCCCACTGTACAAGAGCCTGGCTCATTCCCAAGGCTCACTGCGATGGCAGGAGGGTGGCCGCGTGGCCATGGGACACGCTGCTGGTCTGGCCCAGGAGCAGCGGGAGGCAGACAGCACCTGAAGACAAAGACAGCTTTTTCAGAAGCTCCAGACAGGAAAAAAGCAGCAGTTTTTGTGCACAGCGGGGCAGAACAAAGCAGAGCAGCAGGCACCGAGGCTGCTCAGCAGGACGGGGTCTAGCTAGGTGCCAAGCTAGTGAGGTAGCATCAGCAGAAGAGGGGAACAAATGAAACCATCTTATTCGGGGCCAGCCTGATGAAGACTGGTTGCTTCCTCGGGAGGCTCCTCTCCCCGCAGGAGCCCCTGGTGCTCGTGTCCAGGCAGAAGCAGCCAGGCCTTTCCATGATTTCCATCAAGCGCTGGGCTCCCTCCCTGCACGGCCGCTGCCCTCGCTGCTGAAACCTTCACTTTGGACTTCGCTCGCGCCCGGCGGACCCATCTGCTCGCTCAGACCTACAGTCACGGCGACGGACTCTTAAACGCTCTCTGTTAACTCCACCTGCTGACACACTGCCTCAGGCGTGCCGGCCCTTCTTGCGCAACGTCTCCTCTTCCTCGTGTTTCCACTACATCCTCACTGCTATTGGAACGCCTGGGAAGCATTAGCTCCAGCTGGGCAGTTACAGTTAAACTTTGGCCCTACTGACTTTAGGAGAGATTTGGTATAACCTTCGGCACAGCCAGCCTTTCCCCGCTGATGAGCAGCCTCATTACACGGTCCCCATGATCCTGCTGCGGCTCATGGGACCACGTCTGTGTGTCTGTAGCCCCCGGACACAATCACCGACTCTGGACACCTGCAGAAAGAGCTTGCAAAACCAGTTTACTAAACTAGTGAAAGTGCTAATAATGCTAAAAAATAGAATTTACACCAGATAAACTTAGTTCCTTTTCTTGACAAGTGACTAAATTAATAGTGTGCTGTTTGTATCTGCCGCTGACCCTGGTATTCAGCCATTTTGTCTTGACAAACATCCAACAGGTACTTTTATCTTCTGCACCTACCACACGTGAAGCAGACAGAACATTTTTTTAGCAGTTTCGACGGGGTCAGAGAATAGCAAAATTGAAGTTATGCTGCAGCCAAACTACAGATTAGTTGCCACGGTCGATTTGGCCATTGCTTTCCCAGTGAGCACAGGGGTTGCAATGGACAGTGTTGCTCAGCATGGTTTAACGTAGGGGCTTGTGTGTCAGAAAAAGTGCGTTTCCTCCTCCGAGGCTGCTGCACCAACAGCGCTCGCTGCACCACGCAGGAGCTACTGTTAATGAAAAGGAAACTTGTTGTTGCTTCGACACGTTTCTTGCCAACGGAGAAGTGTGTGTGCTCCCCTCGTGCACAGTGATATCACCGGGTTTCCAAGAAGGCTGACGCAGCCAGAAGAAAATTAAGTGGAAGTATGTCTGTGATGCTGTCCTAGCTTTTAGCTACTATGTGTGCAGGCTGCCCACTTCAAAGTTATGACCATAAGTCCATTGCCTGAGATCAGTGTATGGGAGCAAGTGCCAGGAACGGGAGCAGCAGCAGTGCTCCACTCCTGGGGAGGTCAGGGCAATTACTCTAAAACCAAGCCCTTGCATCTGCACGAGCTTAAAAGCAGAAGCAGATGCTTTGTGCATGCATGCCCCCTTAGTGCCAGAGACCTTGCTGTTCTTCAAGTTTGTTTGATTAGATGCTGTCAGGAAAAAGATTGCTGAGATCCAGGCAGGTTGCACCACTAGAGTAGTGGTTGAAGAACACCCTGCTGATAAGACTTACTTCTGCCTCTGGGCCTTGCTTGAGATGGGCTAAATCTTTGCAGGAAGGAGAGAAAAGTAGAAAAGGTAAAGAGGCAGTGGGAAAATTATGTTTCCTGCCTCCTGTAGAGAGCAGCTCTTCAGCAGATCAGACAAGGATATTGCAAGATGTTCTGTCTGCAAGTTCAAGGTAGAAAACATTCAGACTCAAAATAAGAAGCATTTTAAGGAGCAAGAACTACTACTGGGTTTTTAGTAAGGGACTTGATTCATCTCCATCACTTCAGACTTTTAAATGAGGCCTGAATCTCTTGCATCTGAAAGAGAAACTCAGTTTAACACGTTTGCATTTGCTGATATAGTTGGGGAAAATAAGTTCTTCCATTGGCTTTACATTGCGATCTGCATGTGCTAAAATGTAAACTAAGCTCTGTTTCTGGAGGATTATTTCCCTGCCCTTTGGTCTAGAATATTCCCAAAAGGAAAAAAAGAAAAAAAAGGAAAAAAAAATACTGGTGTAACAGTCCGGCACTCATTTTACAAAGTTACAGACTGATAAAGGAGCTGTGAACAAAAGGAGGGAAAAAATGGATCATAATCTCTGCAGAACAGACACGAGAGTTCAAGGCCTTTGCAGTTTAACCTAGCTTTAGCAGAGCAGGTGGAAGAACAGACTTGGCGTAGGTAAAACTAACTCCTTCAAAGTGTCTTAAGTATTTAAACTGGTAACTGTGGAGATTTGCTTATTCTTACTATCAGCTAGCTGCTCTTTTTGTATTGGAGTTTAAATTTTTAAGCCTTATACCTGCCTTGTTTTTTAGAAATTGTCACAGAAAAGCATTTGGAAACCACAGTTATTGAGCACAGTGTTTTAAAAGAACAGAGAGCTGATTTAATATAAGTAAGTTAGTATCTCTTTTCATGAATCTATCCTGCTTCACCAGTACATCCCGAGTCAACTCTGCAGAAGTGTGCACCCCGTTGTGTAGTGCAAAAGAAAGCATCAAATATTTGCAATACATGTGCTTATTTGAATTCTTTCCATATTTGATAAATGTGTCTCTGAACTCAGGATAGTAAAACACAAGGATGATGATTGGCTTTGCATTTTCCACAGAATTACAGAGGACAAGGTTGCGAACTGCAACTAAGTTACTTGGGACTGAGAGCACTTTGGATGCTCTATCACTAGCTGAATTCCAAATGCTCACACAAAACTTTGGCAGTATCGTATAAATAACATTTATGCAACAAAACCCAATGCAATACAGAGACTTCTCCAGCAAGCTCAGAGAGATGCAGCAGCGATGAGTGTGTGCCTGTGATCCACACCTGGGCATACAGCCCTATGCCCGCACTGGTGCTACACAAAATTGATCGCATTCATTTAATTTTGTATAAGCCAGCATTCCCAAAGCGCTGTTTTCTCCAGGATATTACTGGGTCCGATACAGAGTTTCCGTCTGTGCTGTGAATAGCTAGGTGCGAGCTCACCATACAGAGCCAAACAAATGAGGCAGGAATGTGCAATTATCCTCTCCTGTTTAGATGCATGATGTCTCCTCGGGAGATTTCCCAGCACTCCTGTCTGTATGAGACTTTGGGCATGCATCTTCTCCAGACCTTTTGCATAAGCTTAAGTAATGTAGTAATGTAGGAGCTCTTTGTACTTCTGAGCGGATAAGATGGCTAATAAATATATCACAAAGGACACCTCAAAACTGGAAAACACATCATAAGAAGTTTGAAAATAAATCTGATATTAGCACCTGCAGAAAAAAAATGCTTTTATTAAACATAATTAAGAGGAGAGCTTATATAACTTTAGAGATGTTGAGCTAACCATCTAGCACGATGAGGTTGTTATGCTGTCTGCCCTCCTGAACGCTGATCATTTAAGGAATCTTACCTTTGCAGTCACACAGACTGCATGAGTTGATGTGCTTTAATGGGATCCTACTCTAGCAAAATACAGGCAATCACCAGACGATCTATAGTCAAACGTGTACAGGTTTATACATCACTGTCATTTCTGCTTCTGGTCTCCAGCTTTGAAATTTCAAATGCCACAGCTTTCGGAAATCACTGTTCATGTCCTACAAAGCTACTACATTTACCTCCACAAAATCCTGACAGTACTGGCATGAAAACTTTGCATGGAGATTTCAAAGCTTAGTATGACTAAAAAAAAGAGCACTTCCCACTTTCAGAAACAGCTTCCCTTCCTCTCCCAGCTGTCTTGGAAGATCTCGTATAACCCATTTTCTTTCATATGTTAAACTCTTTAAAGAACAAATACTGTAGATTGAAATCCTTTGCTCTCCAAACCACACACTGCATATCTGAAAAGTCATGTATACAAAGTAAAACCAAGAGGCAAGCAAGCATAACCCTCGCTTTTTTCTTTTCCTCTAAAGCCCAACTGGACCAAAGGAAGACAGATAGTTCTTATGCTCTGTTGCCCCAAGCACCTCTGGATGCTAACTGTTCAAAAACAAACACATGCTTTCTGATAACTTCTCATGTTTTCTGGGACTTTATCCATGCTGTTTTATAAATCAAGGCTTGAGCAAACATACCTGTGAGACATTGGCACTAACTAATTGTGCATACATACTGTAGAGTCTGTAAACTTGTTCCTGAAAAGGTTTTCAAATGTGGGAACATTAATTCTTCATGAGCTGCCTTCCAGATAACCGGGGATTTTGAAAAATAGCTAAGGATTTTGAAAAAGCATATTACTACAGAAATTTTTCTACCTGCTATAGCTCACAGATGTCTCCACTAACAGCTCAATGAGTTCAGTTACAATAAACACCACAAAGGACAGAACTGATGAAGCAGTCAAGTATATTCTTCCAGCTGGGAGCAGTTTCAGGCTCTTTATGGATATCTAGCTTGTGTTAGTATTAAAAAAAAGATAAACTGAAGATCTCTGTGCTGCAGAGTTGCACACATATAGTAAAGGAAGCAGACATTAACTGTAATCTTGTGCTATTTTATTAAACATTTAAGATTTTGTTATCCTCTTGCATCTCTATAGATTTCTCAACCTTTTAACAATCATCTGAGCATTTACATCTGCCTCTCACTACACTCTTAAGGCCCCCACTTGTTCATGCAAAGCTCTAGCTCCTTGCTAGTCATTAAGGCTGCAATTTTTCTTTCAGCTGAAAGGGTTAGATGTGTGACATCCATTAAGATAACTGCATGGCCAGAAATAGGGCTACGAAAAGGCAAAAGGCAATTGCAGCATTATCCATCCTAGAGAGTAAGAGCATCTCTTATGGCACGATCTGTAATCCTTGATTATCCTCCTTCCTATGAAGCAGGTGGAGGAGGAGGAGGAGGAAGACTTAAAAAGTGCCCATTCACAACCAGGTATTTTCTAGTGCTACTAAACAACAAACCATAGCCAAAATATTATACAAAACCGCTCATGGGCCTTTATCCTGATAAAACAAGTTTAGATTAAAGACTAAAGCCTCTGCTGCCTCATCCTCCTCACAGTTCCTCTCACCCTCAGGCCCTCGCTGCCCACCGTGGAGCGACGTGTCTGCCGCTTTCAGGGTATCCAGTTCTGGGTGAGGTGACCTGTCACACTAAGGACTCTGTGCACTGCGCGGGGGACTGCCTGGCAGCTAAAAATTACTGACTTTGGAAGGAAGCTTAATATTCCAAGTTGGACATCGTGTTTTTGAACCCCCAAATCTTTTAACTGAGGCACGAGCAGACATGTTCCAGAAAACAGAGAGATGCCGCTGTTGTACAGAGCCCATTTACTATACACGCTTGTCAGCGTAAGTTTCACTAGCAGACAAATTATTTTATGCTTTGGGGCTGCTGGCTTCATTTACTCTCTCATCTCCCATCTTCCTTATAATCTAGCCAGTGAGCCAGCGCACATGGCGGTAGCACATAAAGTGCAGACAGCTGCATGATCGAGATGCCAAGCTCTTAAGTGCATTTTTGTGCAAGTAAATGAATGTCCGCCAAGCTGGGGTTTAATCTCATGCATTGTGACCATGCTCTGGAAACACTAGGAAATGCATGTATCTTCGGCTGTTAACATCCTGATTTTAATTGTTTTCATAGATGTACACAGGCAGGCAATGCTGTGTGCATAGATCAGCCTTAAACCACAAGGCAGAACCCACAGCTCGCTGAGAATTCTCTTTCCTATCCATTTTCACCTTATTAAAACAATAATGGTGAGAAAGATTGGAATTCAGCCAAAATAGCTCATTTTGACAGGTTACCTTAAAACAAACACATCTACAAGGCAGAGAGTTGTATCTACTGATGTCCAAAGAGGCATTTTCCAAAGTAGGTTGTTAACCTTCACATTGGTTTTAATTTGGACAGTCACTTTCACTTGCTATAATTTACCCTGAGGACTACTGCAGGCACAGCACTCTTAGCATTGCAGGGTAGGAAATGATTAAGCAATTCCGAAGTTACTGAATAGCAAACAATAATGGCTCGCTCTGATGTGTTTTTATATAGAGAAAAAACGTTCAAATGAAAAGTTGTGATACATGTTTGTAAAATTACACCTTGAGACAAGTTCTTACCATTTTTGTGGTTGTTGCTTTGCCTTTCACCTCTTTGAGAGAAAAAAATCGCAAACATGAGGTAAAATTCTAGTTCTTTTCAAGCATAGTGAGCACGTGCAATGTTTCCTTCCTTGACTTGCATAGGTAAATGTCAACACCTAATCCAGAGGGGCCGTGGAAAGCAGTTGCCCTGTGCAAAATCCATACCCAGCAGATGTGCAAAATGAAGCGAGAATTTTCCCCTGTTTCAGGGGAAAGCGCTCTGGTGCTGAGCGCTGCTGAACTCGCACACCCCCCTGAAGCACACAGGAGGCGGAGATCCCTAGAAGCGACCCCGAACAGTAAGGATAACTCAGTACATGGGACTGGTGAGTGACCGGGAACTTGTGTTGCAGGTTCCTACGGGCCTGGGAACTAAGTATGTGAAAGAGTTAGAATCATGTTTGCTGCGATTCCTATCAAAATCCTCCCTCTATTATTTTAAAGGACAAAAAGCCTTTGAAGAATTGGAAGTTCATAGGCTTATTTGTGTGGTGTTGCACACCACCGTGCAAATCAACTTTCTGTTTAATTTGGATATGCAACTTACGCTACCCCCTGAGCATTCCTTGCTCCTACTCCCCATCCCACCTTTCTTTGAGTGACTTTTTCCCCCCGTTGAATCTGGTGGACTTCATGTCTTCCCTTCTCTCTGCTTTACTTTCGTCCTCTCTGTCCCAGCCTCTTCCCCTCTGGAAGGAAGCTTTGCCCCTGTGTGCTACACGTGTGTTTTGTAAGGTGTCTTCTTCCACCATTACTGACAACCAATCATTCCCTCCTTCCATTTTCCATAAATGCGACGCACAGACGAGTTCTGGCAGCTTAGAGTCAAGAGTTCAACCAATTTCGCTATGAAAAAACAGACGTATGCAAACGTGTGCAGAGCTAAGCCTCTTCCCCACGGTCTAGTTCGGGGAAAAAGAGCTAGGCTGAATCCACGGATTTTTGCTTTTCAAATCTAGTTCCCAGAAGCTCCCAGCCAGGAAGTTTCTAAGAAAAAAATAAGCCTCCCACATCATAATCTGACGATCGCTACATAGACTGTTTCTCTCTCCTTCCACGTCCCTCTTCCACCACACAATCTTCCGGTCGCGGCAGGAGGGCGAAGGCAGGTTTCCACCACGCTGCCTTCCCCTGGGCTCGTTCTAATCGCTTTCCCTGGTGGATGATTAAAAACAACCGGCAACCTGCAGCTTCTGCGGAGCCGAGCTCAGCTCCTCGGGAGCCTTCCCCGGTTGGGTGGGAGCAGGATCCGGCGGCGCGGCAGGGCCACCCAGGCAGGGAGAGCCTTGTCTGTCGGCTGCTGCTGTTGTGTTTGTAGCACAACACACACGCAAACCCGCACACCCGGGTACTGGCGTCTGGCAGAGGCTGGGGACAGCGTGAGCTGGGCTCGTGGCCCTGGGGCTGTCCGAGGCGCGGGGAGGCTTCACCTCACGCCACGTGAAGGGTGGTCTTGGCAACCACAGGGCATGCTCCGGTAAATCTGTCTGCATTTGCACGGTTGTCTTTTTTGTTCGTTTGTTTCTTCCTAAAATCTATATGTAAATGTTAAATTCTAACAAACAACTGAATTTTCGGCCCTCATTACAATAATGAAAAATGTTAATGTTCCCAGAGAAGACTGAGTTAAGGCAAGACTGAAATTACCCACGACTTAAGGCTGACATGGAAGGCTGCCAGTATGGATCTCAGCCCATAAAAAGGATGCATAGATGAGAAGAAAATGTGTTGATGCACTTGGTCTCTCTTTTCACATAGAAAGACTGAGCAGTATCACTGTGAAACTATTTCTCTGCTTTTAGAGAGGAGAGAGGGGGAAAAAAAAAACTTCGACATTCGTCTTCTTGGTTTCTGATTCAGGATTCATTGAAACACTAAAAAAAATACTTGACTATAAAATTTTGAAGATGAAGCTCAAGCAAACAGAAGGAGAAAAGAATTTAAAAAACTGTCTTTGGCCTTTTAAAATCTAACTAGCCTTTAATAAAAAATAATGTGCACAGCAGGAGCTTTGTGAAAGGCAATTCTCTGGTTTTCCAAGCACAGGTTGACTGAACTCTTACTCCTACTTAAGATTATTTCAATTAATCTTCCACTGAGAACAAGCAACACAAGAGCAGACTGAAAACAAACACAATTCCCACACTAAACTAATAAAAACCCTTTCAGATTGTTTTTAAGTGTGAGAAGAAGATGAGGAGATGCAAAACACTTCCTTGCTTCTCTTTTAACACTATGTCTGTATGTAGGAAGTATTTTCTTTGTTAGCATGTATTGTAAATCTGCAGCTATCTTCTGCCAAGTTACAGCTCTGAATCCCTTCCTAAAAAAAAAATAGAGTATGAGGACCAGGATGTCACTGGAATTCAAATATACTCTCAACTCTCTTACACAATTCTGTTTTTTTAAATAAAATGACATCCAAAAATCTTATAGGATCTTATAGTACTTTTGCATAAGCTTTAAGATATAGATATATATTTTCATAGCAGATACGCACACTTAGCCAAAATGCAGTCAACGTCTTCTCAAGCAGCAAGCAAATCTGCTCAGAAGCTTCACACACATCTGGAGTTTCGTATAAAACAGAACACCCTTTACTTGAGCTTCCCTTACCCCATCTACCTTTTCCATTTCACTACGCTCCTGCCAGGCTCCTGAGCGGTCTCTGCTGCTAATCCCAAAGCCAGACCACACAATTCTGCGGTGCCTCCTGCCTCTAGCCACTGTAGAACGCCACAGTGAGTCAGGCCCTAGAAAACTGCATCCTGTTACAAGGGCAAGATCTGCTTCTCCATGCATTACTTTGGAGACACTGGCCCCATCATCCAGGGATGTGCTGGTGGATGTGGTGATTTTACTATTATTATTATTAACTGCTGCTACTATGGTATGGAGTCCCTCGTCACTTTATCAGCCTTGCTTTGGTGAAATTTCTGCACTTAACCACTGAAAAGGGCATGGGAAACTTGGAAGAAGGCTAATAAGGAACATGGGCAAACAGCTCTAAATCAGCTGGCTGCAACTTCCCCTTTTGAAAATGTTAAGTCGTCTCCTGAATTCACCCGTGATCCTGTTCTAGCTTGCAGCAATACTACAGTATTACAGATTTAAGACAAACTATTTTTCAAATAACATAAAAAGATGAGGCATTAGGATTCTCTTAACAGGAAATGGAGAACTAAACAGTGAACTCCATAGGCTTTGATCAGTTATTTCATATTCTAAGGGTACATACTTTAAAAAGAAAAGATGAGGAGGAAATAAACAACTGAACCACATGTATTAAGACACCAAGGCCTTTAATTTGAAAATATGAAAGAAAATTGGCATCAATTTACAATTTTAACCTTGCAGTGTTTAAAGAGAAAACTGAAGGTAGTCTCTTAAATTATTCATGTACCTATCGCTACTTTCTTCATAAACAAACAGTGGGTTAGAAATACCATTGACATTTCTCTGCATAATCACGTATGTGAAAAGCAGATATAACATACTGCCTTTTGCACTTGTCAGAATGATTGCCAAGATGCAGGCAGCCTGTGAATTAAGTCTCATACCTTTATTTGAGGGTGATTTTTTCCCACTTTCACTTTCCAAAACTGTTTTAGCATGTTTCCCTCATCCCTTAAATTAGATCAGACAAATTTGTACAGAATAATCTATGTGAATGTGAATATATTCTAATTTTTAAAAATATCTAAGGCATATACAACATGCTACCTTTGATCCACATTCCTATCTATCTTACAGATTCTTGCTGGCAACTGTAGCATGGAGACATGCAGGGCTAAGATATGGCTCAAGGGAGTGAGCCTATCACCCCCAAGGTTGTAAGTGATACCACCTTAACAAACACAAAAACAAGCATCTAAAACAAGTTAGATCAAGAAGAAATTCCAAAATCTCACTTTCCTTCCCTTACAAGAGCAGAATAGATCCAAAATGAGCAGAATGGTCATTCCGATTCAGATCGAACAGGTAGTTCAGATCCAACAAAAAGAGAGGTAGTGTTAAGCTCCAACGTATTGTTGTAGGCCCTTCCTATGTTTATTTTTTTTTCAACTTTAACATATATACTGAGAAATTCCACCACTGATGTGAAATCCAGTAAATGACTGCTTGTAAACACTATAAATCGTACCTGTAAGCCTCCCTACTTCCCCCGGCCCCCTCAAAATACGGACAACACACGACACTGCATCAGCTGTGGTTTGGCACGGCTTCGCTTTGGCTGCTGCTTTTGGATAAAGTGCAGGACTTGGAGAGCTGCCAGCAGCACTGATAAAGTGAACCAAACCATAAAATGTAACGCACACAGGGGAAGAAAAAAATACTGTTGGCATGAAAACGCTGTCGGCAATAGCACAGCATCCTCACATTCAGTTTTAAACACCCCTATATTATCGCGTAACACTTTAAAAATCTTTAGTATAGTATAAACTTGTCTTTCTTAAATAACAAAAATTAACAGCTGACAGCTACCTCCATTACTGCTTCTTTCTCTCATATTCATTAGCGCTGTCTTATGTTCCCTGTTAAATACATTCCCCAGAGTGACAAATGTGTCTAGCACAGTGCACGCTTAATACAGCAAGCTAACACACCTCCCCTAAGATTTCTTCAGTGCACTAACCGGCATTCAGAATTGATATATGGCTTGTGCCCATGGCGCTTTATTCAAGCCACATGAAATCCAGAGAAGCCATATACTTTACTTCCTGTGAAAACACTGTCACGTCTAGAAAAACGGTTTATTGAGCATAAAAGAGGAGCACTGGTCCCTCATCCAACACCTGCAGTGCAATAAAATGGCTCCATTCCTACTACTGAGCCAGAATAGTCAGTTTGAGCACAAAATTATTTTTACTTCTGTGCATGGTGCACAGTTAATTACTCCAGCTTTGTCTCTTTATAGATCTACTACAATTTTCAGACAGAGATCCATAATCAGAGGAAACCAAACAGGACCACATGCATGCTACTGCTAATTTGTCTTTAAACCTTAAGTCAGAAACCTAGGATATGTGTTATTCTCGTTCCTGTAAATAGCTCAGAACTCCTTACAAATGTTGCTCTCATCTTCCTTCTGGTTGTCAACCATACTCTTTAGCAATATGTGCTGAACAGCTATTAGCCCGGCTGGATCAGAGTAGAGTGGTATCTGCAGTGCTTTTGCTCATGTCCCTGAAAACAGGACCTTGTGCTCTGTGTCCTTGTTCTCCACACTGGGGTATGCATCATGCTGGTGGTGCAAGGTAAAAGAGGAGAGACATAAGGCTGAGATTCAAGAATGAGCTCATTCTTGAACACAAAGATGCGCACAAAGAAAAAAAGTCATATTAATCTGTATTCAAAACGCAGCAAAAAAAAAGTCTTGAAAATGGGCCAAATACTGCTTGTGTTTGCCAGTCTTTTGATGTTCTTGCTCCAGTGGGATAACAAAGTTAACAACATGTCCATCTGCAGCTTGCTTTTCTCATGGACTGAAAGGAAATAATAAAACCTACAGACTATCACCAATCCTAATGCTCTCAAATGAGGATTCAATATATGTCCACCACAGTCTTAGAGTAGCAAAAATCCTTACTTGGTTACCTGTGCAATTCCTTCTTTCAAGGGAAAAAGGGGCTCCAAAATCTAACTGTAGTTCTGGGGTCTGCCTGCAGATGTGGGCAGGCTTAAGCAGTTGAGCAGGAGCATGTCCCTATTGCCAAAAAGCAGTTTTGGTGTGACGACTTAGGTAGATCCAAGGGCATCATCTCCAAAGGGTCAAGTCCTTTCTCTGAGATGATCCAGTCATGCCTGCTTTCACAAAGGATACATCTAACTGCAGATGGAAGGAGTTTACATATAAAACAGTGACTCCTCTACGGAGGATGGCTTGGATCCATAATCAGTCACACCAATACCTCCAGTGAGCATACGGTGTTCCTAAAGGTAGGGTCTCTGAACACTAGCCTGCCTTGTCTTGCCTATTCACTGTTAGATTTGTCTCAGCCTTCCAAGACTTCTGACTCTTTCCAGATCAATGCAGGGATCAGATGAGGAGCTCTTGCAACTTACATGTTCGCACTTCTCTGGTAGTTCGTACTTTGTTAGTACGCAAAGGCTGTTCCAGAACTTGGCCTGCGAGAGTCTGAGACATGAAGACCACAGCACTCTCCCCTGTTATTTATGATTTATGCAGTTGACTTCATGCGCGAACGCCTTGTTCATCTGAAGAGCCTCTTTGTCAGCATGAAAAATGGCATGGTATAGCTCTACAGACAGCATCTAACTCTAGTGCTTATCTACCCGACAGGAATTACTGGAGTAAGTGAGAACTGCTGGTAACGTCTGGTGCTATAGGCCTCTGGTGCTATAGGCCTCGGGGACTCTGTTGATGGGAAGACCACCAAAGGCAGGAAAAAAGAGTATGACAAAGGAAAGCAGGAGAGGAAGCAGATAAAGATACAGAAAGGAGAAAGAAAATACGAGTGTAATCAGCTAGTAACAACACCTCATCAATTACGAAAGGCAAAGCAGATTTCAGGAAAAAGTAAAGAAAGTATGCTTTGGGGGAGAGAGGAAGAAGGAATACATTTATAAAGCTATAAAATCAAACTTACCTCTGGCAAAGTTCAGAAATTAAGAAATTGTATTCTATACTTGGTAATGACTCTTTCAAACTGAAATGAAGCTTTTTGATCATCATCATTTTACGCATGAGTACTGAAGTATCCCTTAGAAGAAAAGGACTGAATCAGCAGGGGAAGCAAAATTCAAAGCTAGTGAAAAGAGAAATCACCATTTTCTTTGACTGCCATTAAGAAAAATCTAAAAATTGGTAATCATTGCCAAGAGAGATTATAATCTACCAGCAGTTGTGTTATGCGGGTTATCTCACGGAAATCTCAGTATCTTAGTATCTCAAGGGAAAACTTAGAAGATACCTTGAAAAAATCTGCAACCATTATAAGCAAAAATCCCTGCTCTTCTCACTTTATTAAAATTATATATACAGGAAAATCTAAAATTCCTTTAGGCTAAGGATCTCCTTTCTAAAATATTACTCAAATCATTATTTTAAGGCAATCATTTTCATTTAAGAAATAAAAAACAGGGTGGAAAGAAACACTGCCCGTCTTTCTTCAGATTGCATAGAGAACAAATGTCAGGAATAAGAAGCGTCTTGCCTGCCAAGTCTCCTCTTTTAACTGCTAGACTGAACTTGATCTTCTCAGAGGCTATGCTACCGCAGCAGCAATATTTGATATAATCAGAGTTTAAAAGTGAGCAGCATAGTGCGATGGCAGAGCTCTGCCAACTTGTAAGGATCATTTGGCATCACTTTCATTGCTTGCTCCTCAGAGAGCACCACACATGTGTACCTGTTTTACACTGTGCTCCACATGTTGTAACACAACAAACATAAGCATGATACCACCCAAATCTTGCAGAATCAGGCACCTCAGAGGAAAGATGTATTTTCATCTCGATATTCCCCTGAGCAAAATAACAGAAATATTTATTACTGATGATTAACCATCTAGAGCTGCATGGCAAGGATGTCAACTACCCAGACTTTTCCCTTCATGTGAAAACCAACTAAAGAAAAAGCATTGCTAGGAGAACGACTGTAAAACACTTAGCAGTGCTGCAGAGAAATGCACTGAGCGCTGCATATAAAAGGCTCATGTCATGGAAAAGAAAGAAAATAAAAGTGCACATGCACAGCAAAGCAAAGAAAAAAAAACTCAAAACAACAACAACAAAAAATAAAATAAACCTAAGATTTTGCCATCGAGCTCCAGAAATCTCAAATATTTCCAGTGTACTTCAGGTAGCAATATTTTCTCCAAGTCTACACTGATACAGAAGGAAATGATAAAGGAAAAAAATTTGTTTAAGACAGATACTATGGAGGTCATATTTGCAAAAATACTGGCTGAAGAAAGGAAGTGGCAAGAGAGCTAAAACAGAAAGTATCTGGTGTCTTAACTTGCTATCATCACTAAAACTTATCAAGGCAGACAAAGAGCTGATTCCAAATGCCTCTTTGCTAGAAAGCATCAATGTGCTAGGAGTTTTGGACTTCTAACCACTTCTCTTCCATCTTGCCAAATAAGATTAAGCACAAAGTACTTGGTGAAAAGCTGATCCAACACCTGTTGAAATCAATGGTAAAACAAATGTTACGGGATCACATCCAAGGCGCCTCTGGACAACACCTTGCTTTCCACATGAATTTTAGCGAGCAGTTGCTGTTTGCTGCTGCTGAGACTGAATTCCAGTCTGAGCTTAGCCTGTCCTAACACGCTATTCAGATTCTTTCTGGGAACAAACTGTGCATGTCTGGTCTAAAGCTTTTTATTCCACAAGGAAGCTTCAGGTTCAGAAGTGAAAAAGAACAGGGACTGAAGAATATCTGGTATTTTACTCTGCACATTAAGAAAAAATCTGCAGATGCTCAAATTCAATCCTGGAGATTTCTTCTGTCCCACTAAAAGGAAGGGAGAGAGTGCTGGGAACACTTATATGCAGAAGTTTAGGAGAGGAAAAACTTAACTTTTGTTGTTTCTAACAGATGTCTATGAAGCTGCAATAGACTGATATGAAGATCAAGGACAGAGCAAGAATTTAATCTTTCCTAAATGATTAGGGTGTTTTTGTTGACAGGATCTCTTTTTACAGCGAGGTTTTCTGAAAGGCTTTTATATAAGAAATTTCCTATCCCACTTTGCAAGTCCACACTGTCTCTAGTGCTAGATTCTTTGGTGATTACTCCAATACAAAGCAAACAAGAAATGAACAGACATGGAAGGGGAGGAGCTACAGTTTTGTTTAATAGACCATCTGGATCACATAACAAACAAAACTGCCCATTTAATGAGGCGGGACATACTGCTTTATTTGCACTGTAACTTGCAGCTGTTGTGACAGTAAATTCTATATATTTGTAAATTTGGTCACAAACTGGTCTTTACACAGGTACAAAAACACTGTGGGAAGGGTTTATTGTTGAAATTCTTAGAGTTTTCACATATGGCTACATCCTCAACTTCTCAGGAAATTAATAAAAAAAACTCTCCCCTGTCATACTTACAAATTCCCTCAAAGCCCTTGTATTCTGCTTGAAGATACTTTGATGCAATAAAGGTCCAAGTCAGAACATTGCCCATGATTCACAGTTCAAGCTAAAGTCAAGGGAAATAGCAAATATTCTTGGGTACAATGTGTTCTGCTGAGAAATACATTAAATCCTAAGACCAATATTAGCAGTTTGTTCATAAGGATTCCCCTTCGGGAGTTATCCTTGTAACAAATACCACTAGGTCAAAACTGTTTTTAACATTACCAATATGGAGAGAAATGAAGCAAAATGGAAAATGATTTTAGTTTTGTTATAGTAAGCAGTCAAAAGTGAAGCTATGTTATTTTTTCTCCATTTTTATAAACAGCTAATCACCAATAGGCACCAGTGAGCTACAAACTCTCTGGTCGAATAAACTTAAACCACACTCAGCCTTTTGCAGTTCAGTTACCGAAAACAGGCCCTACAGAAGCCAAGTCAAAAGTTGTGAGGGCCGTGTTGAGTTTCTCTTGGTGTATATTGTTTCTTAACCATCTCAGATATTAAACAGAAGACTTAGCAATCCAGACATGCTTTTTGCGGGCTAAATGAGACTGCAGTATTTTTTACTACCAAAAAAATCAGGCATATAAAATGGGGGACACACATGAATACGAATTCCATGTTCCCAAGTTCGTCTTCCATTTTTTTACCTTTGCTTCAATGACTTTTCAAATTTCTAGACAGTCAGTGGAAACTTTACCATTTGCAGAGCTGCATATCTGTCTTCATTACTTTGGTGTTCCTCTTGGACACATATGAAGTCAGTGTCTCAAAATACCCGGTTGGCTGGAAGCAGTTTGTTATCTGGCAGTGTAATGAGTAACAGTGCACGTGCAGACCTTTAGCCTTGATTAGCTCTGAGGCTGCAGTTTTGTTCTGACTTTCCAGAATCTGGCAGCATGCGATAACAAGTACATCACATGCAGAATTACAACAGAAGGCTTCTGGAAGCTGCGTCTGCTTATTCTGTATTAATACTGGCCTTATAATCAAAGATGATTTGCTGCTTGTTTGCATTTGATTATGCTAATACATAAGGTACTTTCCAAACAGGAAAAAAAAAAGGTAGACTTCTCCTGAAGTATTCATCATTCAAATCCCAAAAAGAAGAAAAAAAAAAACACCTACAATGGAATGCAAATAAGAGGAGAACAAGATATAAGAAAAGTTACTTCGGTAGAGGGTGGTTACATCTAGACAATTCACTTTTGTGTTGCTACAGCAATTATTTATGAGATGGGGCTTTTGTTTAACTACAATGGACTGTCAGCTCTAATTATATATAGCTAATGTTGAGAACTACTGCACAAGTGGTTGAGGATAATTCTTCCAAGTGGAATATATGAACTGTTTGCAATTACCCTTCAAGTGTCATTATCAGTCAGTGAGTTTCCTTGTAGGCATTTTGGCAAGCTTTATCTTTAAGAAGAGTTTGGAAGAGAAAAGAACCTTTGAGGACAAGGTCAAGAATGGTTTCCCACAAGTGGAAGCATAAAAGAAAACACAGAAATGGTAACAAGAGGGTCAGTAAAATGATGTAATGAGACAAGTCTGAATCGCCAAGCATATGATAGAATTGGGCATAACATAGTACAGAAGAAAGATAGATAGCAGAAAGGTGACATAACATGGGACATCAAAGAGGATTTGAGTTTGATTCAATAGAGATATCCAAAGAGAAGGTGATAAAGCGGTGTCAAGGAGCAACATGCCATAGGGAAAACCAAGGTAAGAGGAACTGGAAGTTAAAGTGCTGCTGAAGAACGCAGTTAGAAAGTGGACAGACACAAAACTCATGAAAGGAAAATTAACAGCACTGTGCTTGAGGTACAGAATGAGCAAGCAAGCGATTACAGGTCTTGGTTAGGGGCTGGATGATCTAGACCAAGAACAAGAATAAGGAAACACAACCACCCAGTTGACAAAGAAGGGAAAAGAAGAGCTGTCTAATGTTTCATGCTTGGATTTATTAAAAGGTTCTTATCCAGAAAGCTTCAGAAACATTAGCTAATGAAGGTTACATAAACACTAAGAAAGGAGATGGAAAGAGAGTTTTAATCATTATTCATTAGTGAAGACAGGAGGGGTCATCTTCAGTAACCCTTGGAGGGAAAAGGACAGGGCCATAAAGGACCTAAAATAGACTGTGTCTGCTGGGCAGGGCAAAACTGCTCTGCCCTATAGTCCTAGGCTGTCTGTGCATGCCCCAATGTAGCCTGATGCCCACACATTCAAAAGGGACCAGGGCTGCCTTTCAATCCAGACAAACATAGAGACAAGAATGTCAGAAAGACAGGATAGCCTGTTGGAAGAAGAGACAGTGGGACTGTCCACAGAAGTCCCAGGAGATTCATATCCATATGTTGTTGAAGAGGGAGACAGGATCAATATAAACAAGAAAAGCAGATAGGGCAGGACGGTATGAGTTACCTACACAAAACATCTGAGAGCTTGTTTGAAATGGAGTGATTACTGTTAAGCTTTGGTGACACCAATGTCAGGGAGACAAACTTGGGGACTCCTTCCAAGTAGTCAAACAATTTGGTATCTCTTGTTTTAGTATATTCATTACTGAATAAATTGCACAAGGCTTCCGATTTCTTAGGCTTTCCTCCCCAGAGGCAGCAGGGTCTATTCAATTGCTTTTAACTGATTTTCTTACTTTGTCACCTTCATCTATTGTGGCACATATTTTTCAGCATGAAATGCCTCTAGCCAACTATAACAGCTCTGATTTTAGCCAAGGACAATGTCAAAGGCTTAGGGAGGTCAAAACAACCAAACTAGCTAAGGAGAAATTTCTCAGAGAAATTTAGCCAAAATGAAGGAACTACTACTGTAGCTTAAAGGAATAATTAGCACAGCAAAAGTGATAGCTCAAATTAATCACTCATTTACAGTGACTGCATATTATGTGCATGCATTATGACCCTGTCCTTTGTCCATGCCAATACACAATAAGGAAAAAATTAGGTGATTAAAATAGGTATAGTTGCTACAAAATGCTGCCTCACTTTTAAATAGGAAGTATGACTGTGTTGCACACCCAGGGAAAACTTAGTAACTCCTCATTAGGAAATGCTTATTTACATTGTGTAGGACAGCACTGAAATTAACTCATCTATTTAACTACTCGTCAACCACTTACTCAGAACAGAAATAGGTTTTAGTTAGTGTTTATCTGCAGCACTTTTGATTTACCTCCATATTCCTGGGGTGATGCCCAGGCACTAACAAGGCTGGGAGGATCTTAGCCTGCACCAGATCCTGGGACAGGGCTTGAATATGGACATACCTCATGATCAACCAGTTAATGACTGTAACATTTAGACCCAAGGAGAAATTCTGTGCCCTCTACCTTACTCAAATTGAACCATCATCCACAACACTTTCTGTTCCATTAGGAAAGATATCGCTAGGCAAATACTGTCTTCCGCCCAGAAGACCAACCTTGTCACCTCCAAAGTGGGCTTGTTCTCCAATTCCTTCATACAACACACACACACAAAAAAAAGAAAAAGAAAAAAATAAATATAAAGTAACTGAGCAGCCAGCCATGGACTTGGAGTAGCCCCATCCCAATTAGGATCATTCTGTGTGGAGAACACTTTTTGTGACATACTGTAGACCCAAATCACACGGGGCAAGGTGCAATGTCATGACAGTCTATAAATTAGTTTCATGGGCACAGCATTACCAAACAGTCTCCTGTTTCCTCTTGAAAGAAGCATAATTAAGACAGGCAGAAAAATCCCGCTGTTGCTCAATGACCCATACCAGCATGTCGCACAAGGATGGTTTCTACGAGACCTCTGTACCCTCTATCAGTCCTAAAGAGAAGCTGTCGCTGAGGGAGGGAATTCTAGGTCATGCATAGTCCTGACAAAGATTTTGGATCTGAAATCTTTCTGACGGGTCACACATCCCTTGAAGCTTCTCTACAAGTAAAATGTCCTCTAAAAGCTTCTGTAAATAGGCTGTGAGAGAGTAATCTGAATCCTGTTGGCTAAAGGTAAAATGTCTAATTCATAGAACTGCCCCAAAAATGTGAGCCTAGAGGTTTCTTTAAATTATTGCAGCAGCCATCTGTGCTGTTTACCCTATACTTATAAGCCTAGGTTATTTCTGTCCAGGACTTTTAGTGAGTGAATGAATACTTGCTCTCATAACAGATTCAAATTCAATCATCGCTGCATGCCTCTATGTACTCATCCACATAACCCCAGGCTTTTTGGGCATGTGTTCAACTGTTTAATCTAGCATGAGGGGATGGTTTCTATCAGAGCCCAAAGTTAAGTCACAGTATAGTACCAGTAAATTTAGTGTTAGAAGAAGATCAGATGCAGAAAAGCTTTGTTTGGCTCCAAAATCTAGCTAAAATTTTGCATATGTGTATGTATACACATGCACTTTTAATAATCACAACTTTTGAGATAAACTCTTTGGGTTTTTCTTCCCAAAAATTTTTGAAAATTCACATTAATTTGTGAAAGTACATGTCTTTTGCCTGTTTGTTTCCTGACTCACAGTTCAGTTTGTAATCTGTTACAGGAATTATGTATATTTTTTTTATTCAGGATTCATGTTCAAGAAAAAAAAAAGAGCAGCTGAATAGTCATGGGATTCTCTGATTAAAAAGTGACCAACAAAATACTGACCAATTATTTATAGTCAACATGTTGCAATTAAACACTACGACATACGAGTCAAATACTTGGGGTGGGGAATGGAAGACTAACAGCAGATCATTTAAGTAAAATAGTATGATGGCAACCTGGGAATTTTAAATAAAAGTAGCTAGCTAGTAGGTACGGTTTATCCCATTAGACTTAGGTAGTTTTTTCCTTGGCAGAATACTTATCCTTTTCATGGTCAATAGATTAAAAACTATTCTTCATAAGGGTAAAATTATTTCAGGTGATATGCTGTGCAATTCAGTAGTGTCTTGACTAGCACGCACCAACTAATCCTCTCTAAATGTATTTTTACATAAGAATAATAAGAATTTTGAGCCAAGCCCTCCACCTTGTTTGCGGACTGTCCTTCCTTCATTTAGTTGTGCGCGTGTGTACATGTGAATTCACACACACGGTTTTCACTTTCATGCGGTTTGAAGACGGTGTATACTGCTGCCCAGAGTTTATCAGCAGTGGACAAGCCTAATCGCTTTTACCTTTCCTTCCCGAGGAACTGAGTTGTCTGGAGACAACTGGGAATGGCAAACAGAAGTTGTTTCTAAAGCTGTTAAACTCAGAAGTTCAGCCCATGCAGTCTTTCAGATAGGCACAATGGACAATAGTGTGGAGCGCCAAGTTGCATTGGTTTGGCTTCTAATCTTAACTAACTGAGACATTTCCTGTCTCATGTTACACCACTGAGTAACCTTCTTGTTCAGTTTAACATGGAATTTTCAAAGCTTAAAGTTCAGATTTGAAATCTGAAAACTGCATTTTACATCTGTTCACCCATCACGATGATGTCAGCAAAATCTTCAGCTAAGATACCTGAAGTGCTCTT
>JAUBNY010000701.1:675938-686160 GCA_032275445.1 Crypturellus soui
CGCCGCTTGCGTTGACAAGCAGGAGGGCTGTGCAGGACTGGGCTTGATCTACACAGGCAGAAGAGTGGGAACAAGAGGCAGTCACCCCTTCTCATCACATTAAATGCAAACAGAACTCATGGCCAAAACTAATGGAAAACCTCTATCTCACTGATAAAGCTAGGCCATAGACAAAAGCTATTATAAAAATCCTCTTATCACGCACTCTACAAAATAAGGGAATAAAATCTGGCTTTAGCTATGAAAGAAAACTGCCCCAGACTGAATGAATAAGGAACAAGGATTTATCATCTACTGCATGATTAAGTCTGGTTTTGGCTCCCAATCTTTTTTACTCAAACAGACCCTACTAAAAATAAAACAAAGGAAAGTTGCTCTTTGATGGCAATTCCAGCCTCTGTCGGTGATGCACACTTGGAAACGGGGCAAGTCTACATGACCTGTGTCCTCAATATATAAGTGATAATAATGGTGTTTTTTTGAAAGGCACTTGAAGAACTATGGCTGAAAAGCACTATATGCCGTGGTTATCTATTATGAAACCTTCCTTCATAAGGAAAAAACTGGTTGCTCTGAAATCATGTCAGATTACAGGAGGAAAGCGAATGAAGAGAATGGCACTTGCCTGATGACACAGAACTAATTCAGATCAATTAGTAAGCAATAAATTGCAGTAAACTTAAAAATGACTTAAAATTTGACAGTAAAACCTTCCATTAAAAAAAAAAAAAGTGATAAAAAGCACTGTGGGCAGGGTAAACTATGCAGCAGCATACAGTGCAAGAAGCATCTTGCTCTATCAAGTTTTACCTGTTTTTACCAACCTATTTGGTTGGTTTATTTTTTTTTTTTCTCGTTTCTAATGGTGAAAGCACCATACTTAATTGTCTGCTGGGTTACCCTGGGTGCAGCCTCTTACCCCTGGGAAATTTCAGCTTGTTTTTATGAAAATCTCCTCCACCCACTTTTCTACTACCGTGCATGTGCGTATGATCACACTGGGGTAAAAGGCTCTGGAGGTAAGAGTAAGGGTATAAAATAAACAGATTACTTATAGTCAGAGTTTTTCTACAGGAAGAATAGTTGTCTATAACTTCAGTTTTGTGTCAAACAGATAGTCGTAATAGTTGAAACTTCAAACAGGCCTAAAGATGTGCTTAAACTGACAGTCTGCTCCCGAATTCTTGTGAATCTAGTAAAGCTTTCCTGTGGATGCCACTCTGCCCAGGAAGTTTTCGTCTTGGAGAATCCAAAAGAGTTACCTTGGAAAATGATTTGTCAAAGGCTGCAGCTACAGCAGGATGGGACCACGGAGGAGAGAGGGAGTAGAACTGCCTACTGTCACCTCCTGGATTCTCATCAAACCATACCCAAAAGCCGAGGTTTGTAATGAATCTATGTGCTCATCTATCTGGGGGTTGCGGTGTGGCATCCTTGCAATCCTGAAGACCCCCTCAAGTAAGTGTCCTTGCTTACATTTCCAATAATGAGACAAGAATGACAGAAAGAACAGAAATACAAGGGATGTGGATTAGCTTCTGTTTAGAAGGATTTATCAAGTAGATCAAAAATGCACGTACCTTTTTTCACTTAATCAGTGTTTCTTCTCCTGCAAGGTTAACATTGGTGTTCTACCTGCCCACCTTGCATCCTTCCAGAGAAGCACTAACAAAACGGCAGCATCCCTTCATGAACGAGTATTCTCGAAATTGCTAAGTGGATTTGCAGTTGTGTTGCAGTATAAACCCTTGTCAGAAAGTGTAAAGCCCAGGCTGAACTACCACAGAACTCCAGACCATTGGTGTAAGAACTATTCCCATCATGTTAGGAACACTCAGTTCACTAGACTTGAAAGGGCGGAGAATTATGCCACAGGCATCCCTAAACATGGCAACACATTATATATCACCTTTTAAAAATTACTTTTATCCTTTTTTAAGAACATACATGGGTTTTCAGGGAGAAGTTGCATTATTTTAGGCCAGCAAATTTTTGATGAAACTCTTCAGTTTTTTGCTTTCATTTTACACTCTGAAATTAGAAGGTCATGTTTTGAGGTAAGAAATTTTGTTTCCATTACAGGGTTGGTTCCCAAATTGTTGACTCGGTTACACTTCACTCCTTCACCCCCCACAAGCTGTGGCAGAGGTTAATTCAAGTGCTGGAGAACTCAGTGCTCACTGCAGTCGATGTGACAGGCTTAAGTGCAACATGTTCATCCCATTAAATGAAAAATAATCCATTCAGTCCTCGTGTACAAGTAATAACTGTACCAAATTGGGGTTGTTGTTTAACTACGGCTCTGCTTCAGCTAGGGTTCTGTCTTTAATCAAGTGCCCTTTTCATTTACTGTAACCGCCCTCTTCTCTATTTCAAAACGAACACTTAGGATACATTGCTAAGGTTCTATAAGGAGGCTTCTTACAGACCTATAGCTTACAGATGCTAACAATCTGGAAGCTTATTTCATTTTATCTGCTGCTGTGCAGCAGTATTTATTCTGTCAATAAAAGCCAAACAATTTAGCATAGCAGCAGTACAGGAAAGGTTGCTACTCAAGCAGTTGGGTGGGAGCATTAATATGAAATAGAATCAATTTGTGGACAATTTTTTCAAGAAAAAAGTATCATAAGTTCAAAGGAAAGCCCTTTCCTTTGTGTGCCCTTTCACGAGCTTGGTGTTGCAAAAACCTTTCTGATCCACACAAGGACAGCTATGGTTTCTTCACTGCTTTCCATCATTTTGCAGCTCCAGCTTTGCTAGATGATTCTCAAACATTTTAATGTCTACTCGATGCTTCATCAGGAACTTCCCATTTAAATGAAAAACAGGTATGTCATATTTGTATTTTTCATACCATGAAGAGTTCTCTGGAAGGCTAATATCCACCTCCTGCAAAATAAACTGTGACAAATAAATGTATGTTAGTACAGATTGAATACTGAGGAGAAAAAAAGGCTTTTTTTTGAATAAACTTTTCTTTAGATGTGCAATACCATTTCTCTGGGTTTTTTTTTTTGCTTATTGTTTTAGACAATTTCCCATTTTGTCAGCACAAAATACATATTGCCACAAACTTTTTCTTTGCAAATGTCTATCTAGTCCAGCAAGAGACACTTGACCTTCTGTGCAGACTTGACCAAAACGCAGCCGGCAACACAGCAGCTTCTTGTTAGACAATGGAGTGTACCACCTTTCCAACACTAATGTTGACAAACTTTTCCTTCAAGAAAGATACCAAAACCGAATGAGCACCAAAAACGGGGCCATGCATTATAATACTTTTAGTTCCTCGTCCCTCAGAATTTCTTCACAAAATCCTCTCCAAACAACACTGTTATCTGCCTCATAAAAGTTGCAAATGTTGCTATGGGCCAGAGAGATAGTATTTACAGGACATAGGTTTTAAAAACTTTTACAGGGAAGTGTATGTTGGTTTAGTTTGCTAAGACTTATTTGAGTTGGTGTTGGAGAATGCTTTTGGATAATGAGTTTTATGGAAATCGGTGCTGAAATTGTCTTGAAGAGGTCACTCATGAAAAAATAATGGATGGAAATAAATCCAAGCAATCTTCTTTTATAAAGAAAGAATCCTCATTAACTATTCTTTCTATATATGAAATTTATGTAGTAGTTACCCTCTTCTTATATGGCTCAAGCACTTCTTTGGCTTCATCACATAGAGGACACGGTTTCTAGAGGAAAACACAGCAAAATATGCACATCATTTGTCCTGTAAAGTAAAATACACAGACAGCAGTGATTGTTACAATAAATGTGTTTTCCCTCCCCCTTTCAACCCCACTTCTGCCTTCGTGCTTTGTAAATCTGCACTTTATCAGCACAGCATGGACTAACATCAAACAAGCCTCTTGCATCAGCCACAAAATTTAGGCAATTCTCATTTGCTGTTTTTTTCTCCCTCCTGGTACAAATTAATAGTTTTCAATTGATTTTTTTTTAATAAGCTGATTCGTGCATGTGGCTTGGAAGGCTGCACACAGATCCTTTCGTGTAAGTAACAGCAGGGCTTACTGAAGATGTTGCCATCACCAGTTGGAAACAACATCTGGTACCACTCTTGTTGGAAGGGGAATGCAGGAATTGAAATTTCTGACCTGTTTCAGGCCAAGTTACTTGGGTGTGTTCAAATAGTAAAAGAAGGTGCTTGAAATAACCTGGCTGATTTTGCCTAAGAGGGATGAAGCACACTATCTTGCATGGACAGCAACTTCCAGCAGAGGGAAGTGATAAATAGCTGTAGTGTTTCAACTTGTTATGTGGTCAGTTTTCAGAAAAACAACAAAAAAATCCCATGTCTTCTCTGAAAACTCCCTTTTTCTTTCCCACAGCTGACTTCTGCTATCATGCGTTGTGCCTGTCAGAGCAAGGGCCTGTCTGAAAATGTGGAGGCCCGTGCTTCCATTTTCCACTCATCTTTGGTCATAATTTGGCTGATAATTTATGTAACAAAATATATGGTGATAAACACAATCCATCTACCATGAAATACTGCTTCTCCCTACCTCCTTTAAAGACTTCAGGAGGCTTTTCTAAACAGGGAGTTGATCTAAAGTATGTGCGTGTGAATCAACTGGGGTTAAATGTTCGCTTTTAATTCACACTCTAATCTAAACTGTCTTTCGTTATGTACAAGATCTTGTGATATGAAAACCCATGCAAGACACTGAAGTTCTGTATTTTTCTTGCTAGTGTTTGTCACTTTTGGAGGGACTGAAATGCCAAGATACATCTATTGGTGACTAAGAGGAACAACCCAGAGTCCTGCACATCAGTTTTGGAACAAGCCAGGCTCCTTACAGTGGTAGCAGGACACACACAGCCCTCTTGCAACAGCAGAAAGCTTTCTGGCACTTTTTGCCCAATGCCTTCTAACACACAAAAGTATTTGAAAAAATAATTTGACTCTTCAGAGAAAAAGCTCCTGCTCCGATGCCAAGCCTAAGCACTGATTAATGTACTGATAAAACCCAGACTTGTTTAAAATCGGTATATATTTTAAAGGACAGCAGTGTAGCAGTTTTAAAGCAGAGCAAGGTAACAGTAGGCGCCTACCATGTTTTACACTATTCTGTAATAGTACTGCCCGGATAGAGCTGTCTCAAGACAACCTCCTACCTGAGATGTGTGCTACAATAGCGAAAGCAAATCCTGCTGCTGAGATGGTGAAAAACCCCTGCCAAAGTGACATACGCTGTGCTGATAGCTAAACCTGTTAGATAATACACAAGGTGGAAAGGACTTTTTACATGCCACATGCTCCCGGTGTCCCTGCTTGAGCAGGGGGCTGGACTAGATGATCTCTAGAGGCCCCTTCCAACCTCAACCATTCTGGGATTCTGAGATTCTGCCTGTGATTTCTACAGATAATCCCCATTTATCTTGCATGCTGAGATTGCAGTTTTATGGTCATTTTACATAGCTGGCACTGACACTGAAGGAAGCACACCCATCTTCCTGTTACCGACTCCTTTGTGCTGGCATAAGCACTCATACAGGGGCACTGTACACATAGACAGGAAAACTGATCTGAGTGAACAGTAACCTTGTGAGGAAAAAAAAACAACCTGGATCGGCGCCTGCATGAATGCTCATATTGCATAAAAGGAGTCTGTGAAGTGAAAACCATTTAAAGGTTGCGGAACCCTTCCTTCTTCTCCTCTTCTTTCCATATTTTTAAGAATAGTAAGGAGACGAAAAAAAGAGATAATTAACATAAAGTAGGACTGCAGATTAGATTTGTTATGGTATAATTTTGCTCTACAATTTCCAGTGATATCAGACATAATAAAGCATTTTAAGTTAAGAGTACATTCAACAAAAGAGGGCAGTTTAGAGAATCACTTGAAAATCATTCATGGAAATTTGATTGCATACAGTGTTTTAGTAGTTTAGAATCTTTATAACACAGGGAAATAAAAGCTCTTTTGTATGATTTTTTAATTATTAGCTCTAAAGTTATGTTTATTATTCCCTACTGTATAACCTCTGGATTGTGAATGAGCCTATGCTGAAGCAGCCAGCAGAATTCTTTATATAGAATGATCTCCATTGATTAAGAAACAGTTGTTCACTGCTTTTAAACCTAATCCTATGTAACACAGAATGAACAAACATCATCCAGGATGAGGAAAATGCTTTAATCGCATCTATTTCCAACAAATTCACATTTCTGAAATCTGATGTCAATTAACAGTACTCTGCTTTAGTAGTTATTCTCCCCTGAAACATTATGTAACTATATGCAGCACAGCCAGCATGCCATGAAGCAGGAGGAGGGCAGTTTAGGTTTTAAAGTGTGAGATTTCATCCAAGAGCACAAGCTGGCAAGAACACTGACCCCTGAAGATAATTCCATCTTGGAAATAAATGACTCATCATACACACGTTTTTCATGTATGCTTAGTGACCTCTATTCATACCATAAACTTTTGTCTGCATTTCGTTTGTTAGCTTTTACACAACTAGTAAAGCAAAAAGAGAACGAACAAACCAGAATCTGTTTTTTTCTGCTGCACTACTAATACCACTTTGATACATTTTGAGTCTCATAGGCTGAAATTGAACAAGAATGCTTTCAAGAGTCTAGCTTGGCCGCTCACACTTGTCCCAGGCAGATTAGATGTGACAAGGAAGGAGCTCATCTTTGTTCTCTGGTCTCAGGATGAAACACTGGTAACTGGAGAACTCTTTTCCACCGGTAAATGGACCTCAGTGTCACTAAGATGCTGCAAACTTGAAACCTCCATTTGCTGCCTGTAACTAATTGCTGGCTATAGTGACTGGTGATGCCTGGGCAAAAAGGCACCCTAAAGCCTAATACTTGAGGGTAATACTAATCTTCGCAAATCTGGAGGGGAAACAGGAAAAGCTGAACCATTTCATGTGGGATTCATGTGTATCTAAGGTGATATATAAGCACTCTTGCTTGGCTTTACTCTGTAGACTAGCTTTACCTTGGTGAACAAAGTCAGCAGTGGTTTATTTGTGCTGGCTGAAGAGAGGTGTCTCCACAGTGCACAAGAAGAATGTCTTGCCAGCTGCACTGTTCTGCTCAGGAAACAAAGCACCATTGTCCTGTTAAGGCAAAAATTAAATGTACAGATTGGGTTAAGTTATAGCTAATGAAAATCAATTTTAAGGTAAATGTGGTGCCTCAATGGCAATTCTAAAATATACACAGTTAAACCATTTTCCCAGCATTTTTACGTTCTCAGTCTCAACACATTAATAAGAAAAACAGTTTACTATGCAGCAGACCAGAAACAATTTCAGGTACCTGAAGAAATGTACCTCCATTTAAAAAGAATATTATATTTCCTTGCTGAAATGTCGCTTTTAAATTCTTTAACATAAATGCTGACATAAATACATTGCGCTGTTTCAAACAGACATGTGCCAGTTAGAATTACATTATATTAACAAAATGCAAAGTGCTATGCTTTGAACCTCAGTAATCTTACTGCAGTGGTTGGCATACATATTCTACTTACTCAAAAATATTCCATCAAACAACTAATCTGCACCTAATCAGAACGTTAAAATAATGCTTCCTGCAGTGAATAAAAAGCCGTGGCCAAGATGATTTAACTCGGTAATATTAAAAGCATGCACATTACCCTGAGTCCTTCCTGTGACAGCAAAATAATTTATGAAAGACTGTGATGGGTTTGTGGCTTCTTTGGGGAGGTTTAGCTCATTTAGTGTTCTTGAAGGGTGCATTTTGGAGATGTGCAGCGGTGTATTCACAATAACACCAGTAACAGCAGCGCTGCTTTCGCTCATGCATCTTAATGGGATCTTTACAAAACAGTCTAGAATTGAAAGGCAAGAAACAGAAGCACTGGGACTGCTGGCAAAGACAACCATTTTAATATGGTGTAATTCAAAGGTTTTCACCAGGCAACAATCAATTCCCTTTGCTTAAAGCCAAATTTCAAAGCTTTTGCTCAGAAATGGCTTTCCTGTGTTTTCACTTACTATAGCTAACTACAAGCACACACTGTTATTTGCCCAAGTTTAAACTCTTCAAGTGTGATATACAATACAGAACAGGGGCAGGACTAAGCTGCAACTGCTAAACATGTTATGGATTTTCTGTAACAAAATAGCCAAAAGCCTCCATTGAATTTCTCAGCACTAATACTGCATAACTCTGTTTTTACAGAGACAGTTTTGCCAATCTAGCCTCTAAGCTTGAACACTGCAGGGGAATCTAAAGTCTGCTTAAGTGATATGTTTCTAAGCAATAACTACCAGGGGAAAAAAGAAAAAAAAAAAAAAAAAAAAAAAAAAAAAAGGGTAAAAGGTAATGCCCTTTTAAAATAACCAGTCAAATTTCAGATGCTAGGAAAGAACTAGTTTTTTCCTTTGACCACATACAACATGTGGCCTGAGACGTGCCCTGCCACCCTGGGCAGGGTGTTTGCAGACACCGGCGAGACTCCTTGGCAGCCTCTCAACAACTTTCACTGGGGCAGGTGGAATCTCGCTGTCCAGGATTTCACCTACCAAATACAAACATAAGCTTGAAGCCTTCTGCAAAAAAATGCAGATCTGGATGACACTAACTACCTGTAGTCGCACTTAGAAACATTTATGTCCAATAAATAGCTGCTCAGAATGGTGGCTGGTGTAGCTAAGAACAGCATGTGGACTTGTTCACAGGCAAGATAAAAAACGTCAAAATAAACAGTTCGCATTTTGGCAAGTTTTTAAATGAGTATTTCTGTTGCCAGTCTAGCAGGCCAAGTTTGGGCCCTTCAGAACAAGGTTTTTGAAAAAAAAAAGAAAAAAAGAAAAGAAACTGCTGTACAAACTGCTGTACACAACGAATGCGCAGAACAAAAAAAGCCCAATTTCCACGGTTCTTATCCTGTGTGCAGAAAAGGAGCTGGTTTCCATTCTTTGCACCCCATGTTCAGTCACCCCCAGGAGAGGCGCCGGCCTGGGCCTCCCTCCTCTCTGCTGGGGTTCCCGCAGCACCCGTGCGCTGCAGCCGCCTCTCTGCGATCGCTGCCCTCCGAGGCCGGCGCGCACGTCCAGCCGGAAGAACAACCGGAGGGGATCGGACAAAGCCCGAGAACCTCACTGAGAGGAACAGCCTCTCACACCCTCATGAATTTTAAATAATCACAAGCAGCTTTGGAACTCGCAAGCGAACCTCCACCAAACTGCAGTTCCCGCAGCATTCACACCTGCGGACGGGACATTTCACCTGCACACGTGTGAGCGGGGGTAAGAGTCTAAGCACTGTTAGTTCTTAATAGAGGCCTGTTAACGGCAGCCGGAAAGGCTAAGGAAATTTGCCTTTCCACTGCAAATTCACATTTGCACCCAATAATGGCATCATGAAATTTGCTCTGAAAACAGAGTCCTGGAAGTCCAGTTTATTCACAGATGTAGAATGAAGCTAAGGTCCTCCAGTTCGGCCAGTTACAAACAAATACAGAGGACTAACCCGTAGTTTTTTTTACTTCATGACCCCAGCCTCAGTCCACGCTGCAGTTGGTTGTGAAGGAGGGCAGGTGCAGAGCTGCATTTAACCTACGCTAAAGCTTGCTCCTAGCATTAAGTAGCCTCAGCTTCACAGGAACACAGCTGATGTTCTGCTCCAGCAGAAATCTGCTTTTAAATTAGCAGGCTTTGCTAATCCCATTTATTGGGTTAACTGAAAAGGTTTGGGGTAAAGCAAAAAAGCTGTGGCTTTGCATAAATACCAGCAGGTTCTGATAATATTGCGAGGGGTTAAATACGGTTGTTACCCATTGGAAGGTGATCAAGGGGAAGCCCCATTGGCACGAGCAGCCCGTGGAGCCTCGTGGGCTCCCCATGCTGTTCCGACCCACACTGTGCTCAGCGGCATGCGGCAGCGCCGAGCCCCACACGGCACGGAGCAGCGTCTCCGGGCTCGCTGCACCATGCACCAAAGAAGGGCAGTTCTGCACAGATGCCCGGCAGCTTTCGCAAGCCATGGAAGAAAGATTGAGAGGGCTGAAGACTGAGAGAAGATCAGTTGCATTATCAACACGTACAAATACCTGAGGATGCAGGGAGGATGGGGCCAAACTCTTTTCCGTAGTGGCCAGTGACAAGACAAGGGGCAGTGGGTGTAAACTGAAACCCAGGAAGCTCCACCTCCATGTGAGGAAGAACTTCTTTCCTGTGAGGGTGCCAGAGCCCTGGCACAGGCTGCCCAGAG
>JAUBNY010000701.1:689595-701424 GCA_032275445.1 Crypturellus soui
CCTCCCCGCGCGGCGGCCGCTGCTGCCGCGGCGCGGGCGCCCCTCGCGGTGGCGCTGGGCTCGGCGGCGCCTCCGTGGCCTCCTCGGCCCTGGAAAAGCGGCCGGTTTCGGCGTGCGGCCCTCGGGGGCGCCCTGGTTTCCCGAGCGTGTCCGCACAGGGTCACCCCGGCAAGCCGCGGCCCCCGCCGCTCCTGGCCGCGCCAGGGCTTGATGCTCCTGGGAAGGCTCTGTGGCCCGCAGCTGACACGGGGCTCCCACCGTGCCCTCTCGTGGTTACTTTCGCTTTCCCCTTTATCGATACTTACTGCTATCATACCCCCCATTATGTTATTACTATCGTTTCCCCCTTTATTTCCGTGTGTACGTGGGTCCTGAGGGTAGGTAGTGGGGCAGTGGAGGCCCCCACCCTGGCAATACAATGTGAAGCTTCAGCCAAATAAGCCAAGGTATATTCTCCAATATTCAGGTGTAAGGGAAATGGTGCAGCAAAGGGAGCCGGGAAAATGCCAGAAAATGGTCGCCAAAAGGAGGAGGGAGCACAGAGCGAAGCCTGGAGGGCCCCAGTGCAGAGCTGAGGCTGTGTGTCTGCTTGGAACAGCAGGCAGGTTATCCCCCTTGTCTGCACGTGAAGGAAACGGGGTTATACCTAACTGTAACTTAAAGTACTACTCTTTATGTACTAAAAGGTAGCCAGCTACCTTAGTATCTTCTTCCTGTGCTGATGCACAAGAGGTAGATTTTTGCAACCCATCCGGATGAAAGCAAGCTTACCTGTCAGGGGAAAAACAAACAAAACCTGCTGGCATGTATCCGTAACGCATGTAGGAACACCAAAAGCAAAGCACACAGAGATCCTCACACAGGAAGGTGGGGAGAAAATACACTGAGAAATAGTAGGCAGCACTGTTGGATTGAAAGAAATACATTTCTCCTAAGCAAGGGGCCAACCTTGCTGTTCTTTTGCTCATGCTGCTTCCATTGGCTTCAAGTGGAATAAGCAGGCCTTAATTTAATTTCTGTCTTTGAAAGTGAAATAAGGTTAATGCAATTAAAAAAAAAAGGGAGAATTAGTGTTTGTCTTTCTGTCATTTTATATTTTGGTTTCAGTGAGGCTGTCCACTTCTCTGTGACTTTGGCAACAGCAGTGTAGATAAAATGCATTTCTGTTAATGATGTGACACTACTTTATTTTTACTTTCTAAAATTTAATACAGACAGCAAGTTTATTCACTGCTGAGTGTGAAGCTGGGAAAAGGAGTGGGAGACTACAGAGATCCATTTTAAACACAATAGTCTCCTGTATTTTCATGATCTGCTGGAAGCAGTACATGGTGTGTATGGTAAATGAATTAGCGGATGATACGAAGTTGGGATCCAACAGGAATATTTGGAGCATAATTGAAATTAAATTGAAAATGGGCTCAAATTAACACAATGAGATGCAGCTAAGAGCAAGACACAGATCAGTTTAAGGGAGTTATGAAGCTGACAACAGTGGGGAGTGTTCCTGTCCCAGTGAAATGAATTGCGGCATCCTCGTCCCAAACCGTGAGCCTCTTGTCCCTCCCTGTGCGATGGATGCTTTGCCACAAGAAGGGGTCCCAAGATCTTTTGCAATGACTAATGTGTCCTTCTCCGCTCTTGACACCTGGTTTGACTGCTGTGCACAGTGCAGTTTTCTCAGGAACAGGGTTTTAGGTGAAAAACAAGGGCTGGCTGCTGGGGAATGGCATCTGCAGGGCCGTGTTCTGTTACTTGCTGTGTGTCTCTCAAGACCTTAGTTGTGCCTCGGTAGTTGTTCCTCTGCTGAGAGTGGGAGGCAAATCTGTGCCATAAAGTCAGCTCTGCTCCCTCTGGTCCCGTGTGCTTTGGGAAGCACGGCACGGAGAGCGGGAAAGCCCTCCAGGAGAGGAGTCTGACCCGCTGCAGTGGCGGATCGAATTAGCTAGCAGAGTAAACTAATGTGTGCTGAGAATTACCCATCTCTGGGTCCTAGTGACTCATCTTCAACTGCCCTTGCTCAAACAGAGATGCAGTGCCGCCAGCTGAGCACGGCTGTTCGTTTCAGTGCCAGGAACAGCCCACGGCGTGTGGGACCTACGCCTCCGTGGGGCATCAGGGGCAGAACGCACCTTCGGGAGAGGCTACTTGAAGATACAAGGAGATAAGCATGCTCTTGATGTCCTGACTACCAGGACATCCAAAGAGGAGCTAGCCCACCTTGGGATCTGCATCCAGGATTTCCCCAGGAACCCAAAGGAGGTGGGCTCACCATTCCCAAACAGGTCGCTTTTTTCATTCTGTGAAGTCAGGCCCTGCTCCAGCCACTTTCCTCGTTACCAGTGTGAGGACTGGAAACCCTACTAATTGACTAGAGACTAATTGGCTCTGCGGATGCAGCTGGTTGGTTCAGAACTGCATTCATTCCACTTGGTGCTGTTTTAAATTGAACTGCATCTTTCAGTCTTCTCTTGGCACTTGCATTTACTCTGGCTGGTGTTTAGGTGTCTCACACAAGGCTGGTTCCAGGCTTCATCCAGTCAGGGGTAAATATGAAGAAAAAGAGGACCCCCTATACTACTACCTTCTACAAACAGGATTTATGAGGGTGCTTCATAAGTAACCACTCAAGGCAGGTTTTTAGTGTGTCATTGCAGATAGTTGGTAGAAATATTAGCTTTGATTTTACTGCATGCTGAACCCTCTTCAATGTTTATAGGGTTTTAAAATGGAAAAATGTTACAGAAGTGAAAGAATTATTATTTTAGAACTTGTGTCACTGCTGCTCTGCTTGGGAATAAGACTCTGTGATTTACTATTTTAGATGTGTTATGAGATCTGAAGGTAGTGCAATTCCATCCTGTATTTCATTCTGGCACATAGGATGTCTTTGAACATTGAGGGCAGCTATGACTCAGTGCTTAAACTTACTGTATGGGCATCCTGCTATGGTGCACAAGTCTACCTTTTTTTTTTTTTTTTTGCATATCTCTTAGATAATGTGCTAGCCTGCTTCCATATTTTTAGACTAAAAAGAACTCATGTGGTGATGGATTTCTGTTCCTAATGGCCTTCAATTAGGTTCTCTCCCAGATTTCTTTTTTACTTCCCTAGAATTGTGATTTTATGTGCAACTTCACATTTTATATCTGCTATACATCACAGCATGCTTTTTGGTGCTTTACATGGTTTGTTTTTATTTGGATATTTAATAAAAACTGATTTAAAATGTGAAACAGCACTTGTAAAAGATGTATTATGCGTTCTTCTCTTCAATCAACAGATAATGGGAAAAAAACAGGTAAGTTTGTGAGGGAGATTTAAAATGGCTTTCAACTTAATTTAGGTAATAATGGCATTTACATTTACTGTTGTGTTTTAAAGAAAACTATAGTCAATTTTGTTCAATACCCTCCTACACATAAAGAACGAATCAGCTTTGTCAACTGAGAATCTGATTTTTCTGTGGGCTTACTATGATCTCTGTTGGGTCCTTTGTGTTCTGCAGATAGCTCTGAATATATGATCACCAAGCTTGAAAATGGTTAGGGATTAAAAGTTTGTTTTTAAAAAAATCAAAAACAAACCCCAAACCAATTAGGGTGTGTGGAGGCCTTTACAGTGGTGTTCTGTTGGAAGTGGGGTGCGCTCTGGCTATAGAGTTCCTGGGCTGTGGTATTTTCTGTTGAAGCTGGTGCAACCATGCAGAGAGGAACAGAGTTTCCTTCTCTGAAGGCCTCCGCGTTGCTCCCTGGGGAGCTCCTGGCCCCTCGGAGCCATGTCCAGGGCTTCCCGTTGCCCTCTGCTCTGAGCTATGAGTGCCTTGTGCGACTGTGGGCCTCGGCCTGAGCTACCCCGTGTAGATAAAGAGTGGCTTGGGATGGCTGATGTACACGCGGGACTTGCGTTGGACCCAACCTGTATTTGGCCATCTGGGCAGCTGTGTGTTCTGGGGCAGGGAAGGTGGAAGCCCTTCTGCCCAGCCGCAGCTGCGTTTCTGCCTGTTGTGGGCACCTGAGAATATGCGTCTGGTTTTCTCTGCCATTTGGGAGGGAGGCATTTTGTGTATGCTATAACGAGCTGTCATATCCTGGTGCCATCTCTCTCAGACTGAATGGGAGTTTGTGAACACCCAGGTAATTCGAAAATAAAGAGTAACAGCCTCAAAAATAATCACACTGGCACAGACACCGGTAGCGTGCAGCAAAGAGTGGAGGAACATCAGGGCAGTATTTGAAAGAAGTAAATTTGGCTGTAAAATCAGGGTAAACTCTTGCAGTTGGATGTAACTGCAAGGAATGATAGTTCAAGATCATAGCATTGAGCAAAGCACCCTGAGGAATACATTCAAAACCCTCAGCATGCCTATTTAAATGATGAATGTCCGTTGTAGAGCATTTTCATTTCTTAAATGACCTATGTAAGTAGAAACTAGTAGGCTCTCTGCATATGAGCCTTCATTGCCTGTTATTCCAGTGATCATCTGACCTGTAGATATGGCAACACATAAATTACACATTGCGTAACAGTGGTTTGGACAGTACTTTGACTTTATTTTTACATGTAATCATTCCTGTTGGGACATCGCTGTCCTGAATGTTACAATATCTACACATTAATTTACTGAGCATCAATAGAACACTTAGTTACAAGCTAATTCACAGCCCATTGGAAATCAATGGCAATTTTCCTGTTCTCTCAAAAAAGCTTTGGGTCAGACCATTCCTTTGCATGTAGCTTGGGAAAGAATTGTGGCATGTTAGCCCTGAGTGCTAAAAAAGACTTTTCTGTTGGGAATGTTTGCATTTAGTAGATTTTTTAAAGTAACATTCACACAAATTTTAGCTCAGTGAAAAGAATTTATAGGCAGATGGACCTTTTAAGAGGTGCTGGAATAAGCACTAGCCATATCCTGCATTTTAAGGATGCCCTGAAAAATGTCTGCTGTAATTGCCTGTTCCTCTCCTCTAGATCTTACAGTTAAAGAATAGGAGGACAGTGAAATAATGTGTGCAGTTGGTCTGTGTGTCCTCAATAAATTATGTGAAGATTTCTGCAGTCTTTTTTCTAAATAAAGTGCTCCTGACACAAGCCTTTTACCACCCACATATGACAGGTAGCCTTTTTCTGGCATTAGAGCATGAATAGTGGAGATTTCGCTTAACTGCTCTCCAACCCTATCCTATCTAGAAATCACTAAGCTATCTGGAAATACCTAGAAAAATATCCCCCAGTATTTCACATGGTCTGACCGCTAAGACAGAAAGAGCATGGCTATGGATCATACTACAACATTCATTACTTCTACACATGAAAAATCATTTTCTGTTTGAAAGAAAATGAGAAAGACTGAGTGGGAAACTGCTGTACCCTTCTCTCAAATACCAAATGAAGAAAAAAGGCAGTTTCTGGCTCAGGGTATGATTTGCTATGTAATGGTGTATTAAGTGATGCACAATTTAATTTAAAATATGTTTCTCATGTTTCCTCTCTGAGGATTCAGATTACTAAAGGATTTATTTTCTTCCTAATACCTTTTCACCTTCAATAGCTTTTAAATTTGCACTAATTCACACAAAACACAGTTACCACCAAGATGCAAAGCCTCATTTTTCCTGCTATTCCCAACTGGCCACTTTTAACAAATGTCAGGGAGTCATTTATACCGTACGTTTCTGCTATAAAAGCTGATATGAAATAGTATAAAACACCAGAATTTCAGTGCCACCTTGAGTAGAAAAGTAAACCATTATTTTTACTGTTCAAATTATAATTATTTTAATTCTATCTGATAAAAACTATATATTCTGTACAAATAGTTCAATTGACTTATTAAGGATATTTTCCCTTTTTCTTGCTGCTGTTTCCTTCCTTGCTACATGTAAGTAATTGGCTCACTAGTAGGATAATCCTAGAAGCCTACTTTGTCATTTTTGTGGGCATGTACTCTGGTTGTCCATCTGCTTTGATGCTGTGCATTTTATTAGATAAGACTTTTGTGTCATTTCGTAACAGCGGTAAGGTTGTGTTTTGTGTTGATTCAAAAACCATTGAGAAGTATTTCAAGCTTTACATTGGAAGATACAGAGGAGCATTGTAGAGTATAAGTCTGATGCAGTAAAACACTTACACAATGTATACCAAGTTTTAAGAATAGGGCAGTCTCATTCTTTTACATTCTCACTTTGTAATAAAAATACTGAATTATGCAAAAACTGTAACTCAAGAGTTACACAGATATCAGTGAAGCCTCAGAGTGAAGTTTCTTGGGAAGAGACAGTTGCTTTCATTTTTCTATCTGTACTTACCGCGATTAAAAACTACGCAGACAAACAGCACCTCTCCAAAACTTGATTTTTGGAAGCCCCACTCGATCTTGCCCGTTACAGGGACGTGCTGTGGTGCCAGCTCCAATATACGGCCGTCCTCTGCGGGGCGTCTGGGCTGGGGCAGCGCTGCGAGCTGAAGCGGCCCCAGCCACAGCTCCAACATCAGCACACAAGGACCCACACTCTCTGCATTTTAGCCCGTTCCCTGCCACCTTTTTGGTTCATGTCTTCGAGGAATCTTCCAAAACCTGCTTAGGTATAAGCAAGTGAGAGCACAAGGCAGGAACTAGGCGTAAGGCCATATTTTCTGAAAAAGACACTTTGGTTATGTATGGATTCCCTTGCTTCGGAGCTGCAGGGCAGACTTGGCCAACTTGCTTCCTCGCATTGCTGTAGTCTCGTTCGTGCAATGCTTCCCCAGTGTAAACAAATATCCTAGAAGCCTACTTTGTCATTTTTGTGGACTTGTACTCTGGTTTCAACTAGTGCATTTTTAAAATCAAGCAGGAGAAATAGTGAACTGCCCGTGGATGGTTTTTCACTGGAATTTCACTTGGACTCTAATGCTACTGCTGGCCACATTCAGTGCTACTCAGGAAAGCTCCCCAGGCTTGGATGTGTTTGGGTGTAGACCAGGCTCTTGCTTATTTTGGTCATGACTTTTCCCTAGACTATTGATGAAAAGGAGTGCGCAGTCCAGATTTCCTGCTAGTTCTCACAGGATACGATGTGGTGTTCTGGAGACAGCATATACGGATGGTGTAGAGATGTACCTCATTTCCAAACATGGTGTTAAGAAGATGCAATCACCGTTTCTGCAGCGTGGCCTTGTCTGCCAGGCAGGGCAGCGCTGCTGCTGTTATGGCAAAAGGACACGTGCTGGGTTAATTCCTACTCTGGAAGTTGCTGCAGATGCGATCCCATGGCGGAGAGGATGTGGGTGACATCTGGTTGGCGCTGCCTGAAAACACAAATTCACCTCCCATTTTAATTTGAAAATTCTTTATTCTGGACTTGCCTCTGCAGTCCAAATGAAACTGTGGCCTATCAAGTTTTTCCCGGTTGTGTTGTTACTTCTGCAGGGCTAAAGCAGTACAGCCATCTCCCTCTTGACTCTGTGTTGCCACACTTGGTCCTTGTGGAATATCAGCGCGGTGCTTGCGATTTAGGACCTGGGCAGACCCTTCAGCTCCTTCCTCTCTTTCCGTTGTTACTTCTGAGCTTTACCTAGATCTGGACAAGGTCAGCAAAGGCACTTTCCTGCCATCCCAACTGACAATTCTTTTCCTGCAAAAGCATTTTCTTTTCTGCCTTGTGGAGTGGTGAGATACCCTTTTCTTAACCAATCACATTGATCATGTTATCCCTCTAGTTTTGTTCCACCAAGGACTTCATATCATACCCTGTCATATCAAATACCAGTCAAATGTCCTTGCTTGCTCGAGGTCACCTAAGATGCTACAGGAATTTTAGTATGACTCATCCTGACTGTTGTACATGATGGCCAAGACAGGGGAGGACAGCCACGTGTTGACAGCGTAATGCTGAGCTCTCAGCTCAGCCCAAAACAAGGGCAGCTCGTAAGAAAGACTTCCTAGAGAAAACACTTCTGTGTCATTATTTCGGAGACGCACTGGCCACATGACAGGTAGGTGGTTGGTACCTCTGTTGTTCATATATCTTTGATCACTTTTTGTGCTTTTCTTCTTCTTCTTCCTTTTTTTTTTTTCTCCAGTTCCTCTTTCATGTTCCTGAGCAAACCATGGTCAAGCATCCCGTAGCCTCAGGAAAAACTGTTCTTATGCTCTTGACATATCAGTATAATGCTAAGCACAGCTAGGATGTGACTACACACTGCACAGGCATCTAAATAATAAAGTGAAAAAAAATATTTTGGGGAACACGTGCAGAGGCTTCCTGCAGCAATTAGGAGACTTTAAGTATGGTGTTTTGTATTTTACTTTTTTGGTGAGAGCGAGAGAGGAAAAGAGTTTGGAAAAAGTTGTTCTGAGTGGGTAAAAGGATCTCTAAGCAGGGAAACATGATTAACTTATTTTCAGCCCTTCAACACAAATGAGAAACACGCTTTATCTGAGCAGGACAGGCAGAATGCTTTGAAGGCAATACGTAACTCTTCCCTTGGCTTGAAAGAGTTGGATGTGGATAGGGAATGAACAATATGCACAAAAGGGTGTGAATCAATTATTAATAATACTTGACTCCCTAGTTTAAGGGAATTTATTAATCCCTCAGGCATGCTGCGAAACTTACCCCTATAGATGAAATTTTGGATAAATTGAGTGGTGCAGAGCTCTGGTCCTTTGTTATTATCTTCCTGTTAACCAGGGGAAGACTTGTATTTGCAAAATCAGTGGAGTGCATGGGCAGGGTGGTTTAATGTTGTTTTATATATTTTTACGTTATAGAGGCACCAAGAATACTACATGGGTGAGTCAATATATCCAAGATTATCTGATCAATGAAATGAAATAACGAGTGAAAATAATAGATTTGCTGGGATGCTGATGAACTGAATTGCAGTATTAATGACTGAATGGAGCTAATGCTTCCTTTTTTTTCTGAAAAAGTAAAAGCTAAACTGGTGTGAGTGGAATGAAGCATTTAGAGTTTCTTTCGATTTTTTCCTTATCTCTCAGTGGAGTTCAACTCTGATTCTGAAGATAAATTGTGATGTTCCTTTGGTTTCAGGAAGGGTGATATATATCTTAGTGTGCTGGTATGGGCAAAGAATGATAGCAACCTTGCAGAAGTTTACCATAAATCAGCAGTGTCTGAAAAAATGAGGTATTTGAATATCTGGCAATGCAATAGTCTTTAAAGTCTTTGAATCGTTATTTTTAAATTCTTAAAATCACCAGTTCAATAACAGTGTTACTCCATCAAATGATTAACCAGTAGATGTGCATTTTGATTTTTGTCAGCTGATAGCTTGAAAAAATAATATTGTTTTATAAAAAAATATTGTTTTACATAGAATATAATATATAAAAAAATTAAATGGTTCCCCTGTAGGGCCATGTAATTATAACATGATTTTTCTTTTTTTGTAGTGAAATTTTAGGAAAAATCAGGAAAAAAAGGGTCTTCTGATATCTAGTAATTAAAATAAATGCATTATTTCTTCCTGATATTGTGATGTGTCTCAGAAATACTTTGCCAAAGATTTCTTCTTTTCTGTTTTCCAAAGATGCTTCAGAAACTGTTTTGGCCTTATGAAATCAGTATCACATCACTACTTACATAAACTAAAACTGAAGGAGTTATGAAAACTCTGTTATGAAAGAAGACATTCTGGATGCAGAACTGCAACTCTTTGTTCAAAGTTTATTGCACATGGGGTGTGTTAAACTGTATTTCTTTTTAAACTGTTAACAGAAATGGCCTAGCATTGTGTGAATGAGGTAACTGAGAAATACCCTGAGTTGTTACCAACACTACACTAGTTTTAGCCAGGTTCTAGCACTCTTCTGCTTTGTTAGCTAAAACTAGGCATCTTGGGAGCCTGTTGCCATCCCTGTGGTAAATTTCATCCAATTAGGTCAGGTTAGGTCCTATTGGAAAATGATTTCTTTAAGATATATTCTTAATGCTGGGCAGCTAAATTCCTTATGCATTTCTTACCGCCCATAAAAAAAAAAAAAAAAACTGAGCAGGTCTCCCTAAAGGTTTATTTGTGCCTAAAATGTCTTTAACCCATAAGTTAAAGTTCCCATAAATACTGCTCATGGATTAGCAGCCAATATTAGAGAAGGAACGGTCCTGTGATGCTGTATTCTCCTGCCAGTGTGAGGCCATTTGCATTAAAGCAGTTGTAAACAAAGCCTTCAGATGGCAACTACAAAGAGTTTAAACACTTTTTCCTGTTGTGACAATAGGACCTACTTACTACTTCTTCAGCATTTGTACACTTGTTTTGAAAGGTCAAATTTAGTCAGTTCTCATTTGGTGATATTGATGGCCTAGGGGAAAAAAAAAAGACATTTTAGGGTGAAAGATAAAGGAATTTGTTCTTCAGACACAAAATAATTGATTCTGTATAGGTAATGTAACATAAGGTGGCAACTGTCTCACTATTCTAGATGTTTTCCTGTCAATAAGTCCTCTCCTCCTGCCATGTGATGAACAAATTTGCATTTGTGCCCATGCCAAAACAATGTACAGCAGCATAAGTCAAGGTGAAAATCTAAATGGATTTGCACAGCTGATGAGCTGTTCAAGATCCGTCCTTTTTGAATTTGTCAGGTAGATATATATGCCTAAGAATCCTTATTTGATGTGATAAGGCTTGATAGTATTTTAATGGTGTGGTTCATGTTAAATTTTTAGCACTTCATTCTGCTACTGCTAATCATGCCAGTTTGTGTTTCCTTTTAGAATAAGTTTTATTGAAAGAATAGAACTATTTTTTTGAGTAATGGACATTCAGTACATACATGCAGCAGGATTTGGTCAGGTGTAGAAATCCTCTCTCACCAACCTTGATTTTTAACATGTGTTTTGAATTTTAACTTCTCTAGAATTTTCTAAGGGAATTAATATCTTTGAGTACCTACCTGAGTTTTCTAAGAGTGATCTTCATTAGGGTCATTTAGAGTTTGTCTGAAAATTAACTCTCTTTAAAATTGTGCCTAGCTGGGTATCTAAAATCAGGTTCACAGAATTTGCCTTGTAATTAGGAAGAAAATACATGTATATAAAAATACAAATATATATATGTATATACATTTATAGTAGTAACTCTGTGGCAAGAATTGTACATAAGGCTTTTACAGACCTTAGCCTAAGGGCACAAACTTGCACGTAGAAAGCCAGGTGATAAATCTACTGGATGGTGCTGATGACCATCTTCTGGTATGAATGGAGGGTACGGTTACCATCTCTTCCTAGTGATCTCTTGAGCCTATATGCTGTTATAGTAAGCAGTCTGGTTCAGCAGCATGACATTTCTCCCAATTAATGCCCATACCAAGCCCTGATTAATTCCTGTAGTGAAATCATTAGCACAAAAAAATTCTAATGTGTTATTATGGTTTTTGTTATTATGGTTTTTGTTATTATTAGTGGTAACAGTACTCTATCAACTTAATAGCTTTGGAAGCCTAGCTAGTAGAATGATACTGAAAATACTGCATTAACCTGAACTCAGTCAAAACACAGTCTCTTCTAATGACATTTGTGCCTTCTCTACTTAGTGTAGTATTTACCACAACTTATTTTTTGTACTAAATCACACAAAGATGTTTTTGGTATATTATGCAGGCTACTTTCTCTTTGCTGCATGCTGTGATTTCTTCTAAGCAGCAGTTCTGTTGTTAAACATTGCAATGTTCTGTCCATACTGATATTATTTTATATTTGGCTTTGCTATTGACTTTGTATTTTTATGTGGAACTGCCAATCTTTAGTTTTCATTCTGATGTGAGAATCTCACTAGCATTACATTAGTTTTGGAGCTGTGTTCCAGTTTTTGTTTTAGAAA
>JAUBNY010000701.1:701429-711696 GCA_032275445.1 Crypturellus soui
ATAAGGGATCTGCAGATAAAGGGTTGTGACCAACAGTAATGAATTCAAAGAATTTGTGTTCTGGTACTGTTAGTTGAGGTAGAATTGCCATCTATTTGTTGTATTTCTACAACAGTTGATGGAGAAGGAATGAAATTCTTCTCGACCAGAATGAAATTGTTCTTATTTCTCTGAAATGCATAAGAATCTGTAATTCGTGATGATTGTCACTGTAAGCTGTTACAAAGTCAGCAAACATTTCAGCATGTCCTTCAGGGTTATTACAAGAAGCAACTGTGAAGTGTTGTTATTCTTTTAACAAGGTTGCTGCACTTTTCATTACAAAATGAATGAATCAGTGATTTCTATTGATCAAGGAGAGCTAATCTCTGCCAAGATAATTTTCATTATAGATTTTAAACCAACGAGTGCAGACCAGTTTGTCTTGAAGCGAGTACTGGGAAAAGCATTAACCACTTCATATACTTCACAAATACAGAAAGACATGAAGACAACCCATGGGAATTTGTATCTGAAGGACAAGGCAGATTTTAGAGAAAGAGGTCTACAGATGGTATCATAACAGGTAGAGCACCATGATCTAAGAACATAACTGAAATGGAAAGAACCTGACTATAAACACCTCAAACTATTTACACCATGGTCTAAAGCATCTGATCAGAATTTTGTGTGATGATGGAGTGAAAAGAAAGAAAGAATTAACTGGAAATTGTCTTGCTGTACCTTGGCTTTATGCTTCTTGTGTTGTTACTTCTTTTATACTGAATTTCCTTCCTCTTTGTAATCACTTTGATTGCAGTGAAGCAATAGTAACATAGCTCGTAATGCCTGAGGGAGTACATAGAATACCATCAGAATACAAAATAATTTCTTAGCTTTTCTAACTGTATTTCCAGGTGTATGATTTATGGATTTTCTTGTTGCTTTTTATTAGGCAAGCAAGATCAGAAAATGGTGGTTATTTTGCAGGGAGAAGAGTGACACCCAGTGGACCGTGCTTGACTTTGCTCTGCAATGTTTCAGATATTACAGGAAAATCTACCTACCTACTTCTTTCTCTCAGTGCTGGTTATAATAACACACATAAAGATAAATTTAGCTCATGAAAGATGGAGGATTTTAGTCTAGAAACCTTAATTATGTGGTACAAGATTGAATATATTCGGAGCAAGAATATGGCTCCAACTTAACCTTTGTTACATTGTATCTAATTTTCTTTTTTATTTTCCACAGAAAGCCACAAAGTTTCCCCTGAGCTGAAAATGTATTTTGCAGAGGCAGAGTGCGGAAGAAAAGCAGTAGCTCCAAGAGTAATAGCTCTACTTTTAACTGCTCACTCAGGGACACATTGCCCGGCCAAAGAAATCATTGATTCTGCTTCAGATTTTGTGGTAAAGGTGAACTCTGTTAAGTCTTTGTGGGGGCTGCTTGCAACTTGTAGGTGCAACTTGCCTTGTGCAGTTGTCACCTACATGGGTGACAGAAACTCTTCCTGAAACTTCTTCTGCACTGCCTGAAAACTTCCCCAAGGGTTTCTCCCAGGTGCTGCACTGAGCAAAAACTGAGCTTGTTTTAAGCAACTGTAGAAGTGAAAGCGTCTGCTGTATTAGTAAGTTGCCAGTATTTATCTAGCTTATGTTTATGCACTAGGAGCTTTCAGACCTCTTCTATTCACAGAGAGTCATGTCAAAAGATCAAGAGAAGTATAAGATAAGAACTGCTACTCATAAATACCAGTCTATGATGATTGTTTCCATCTGAGTGTGTGAATTTGGAACAAAAGCAGTTAAAGTAAATTTTAGAAGTTTTCTAGGTTTCAGAACATTACAGGCATATGTCAAGAGGCAATTGTTGAAAAGTTCTAGTGCATATCTTGCCTTGAATAAGGCATTAATTATATTGTTCCTATGAAAATAACAGCATACAATAGTGCTGTTTGGATATCAGATTGCTAAAGCTTAAGTCACCAGTTTGAGTTTAGGAGTATATCTGATATATAAAAACAGTCTAGTTAGAAAATGTTCACATGCCTCATAATTCTATCTGTCTTTGCTGGAAACTTTAGTCTTCCTCAGATTCTGTTAAATCTGTTAAAACTAGCCCTGGCCTGGAGAAAAGAATATTGAGAGGGGATCTTATCAATATGTACAAATACTTGAGGGCTGATTGTAAAGAGGATGGGGACAAACTCTTCTCCATGGTGGCCAGTGGCAGGACAAGGGGTAACGGGTACAAGTTGAACCACAGGCAGTTCCACCTCCGCGTGAGGAAGAACTTCTTTCCTGTGAGGGTGCCAGAGCCCTGGCACAGGCTGCCCAGAGAGGCTGTGGAGTCTCCTTCTCTGGAGATCTTCCAAACCCGCCTGGATGCCGCCCTGTGCCCTGTGCTCTGGGTGTCCCTGCTGGAGCAGGGGGCTGGACTGGGTGATCTCTAGAGGCCCCTTCCAACCTCAACCAGTCTGGGATTCTCTCTAATCTGATAGAGATGATGATACATTTGGAAGACATGATATCTCAAGTACCAAGATGTGGAAAACTGGACAATGAGATATTCATTTTTTTTTCCTGCATTTATCTTTTCACCTCCAAGAACAGCAAATACTGTATGTGCCAGTTCAGTACAAACTGATGACAAAAAGAGTGAACAGCATACCTTTGTGCAGAGGGGCTCACAAATGTGTGAATATACATAGTTCTGGGCATGTGTACCATGCGCATATGGCTATGCATTTATACAAAGATGTTTAATGGCTATGCATTTATACAAAGATGTTTATCTTTTTTTTTTTTTTTTTGAGAGAGAGAGAGAGACTATCCCATACTATGGCTTTATCTTTGCTTCTCTGATATCAGTAGATGCTTAGGGACAAATTCATAAGGGTTTGAATACCTAATATGAATTTTGCAATGCTTGACTTCTAACTCTTTGGCCCTTGTATTTGTCCCTCTTCAACTGTAAATGCATCCCGTAAAGGTGGAGAAGAGCAACTTCAGGTTAATGTTTTGCTGCTAAGTATAGGTCAATTGAATGTGAAAAGAACACAAATATTCACTCAGATGTTGCTGTCTCTATCGGATGCTTTTGAAAGCAGTGCTGACAGTAAAGTGAGATCTCTGGAAGTATCTAGAGCTGCTTTTTCAGAGCTTTGAAAAAAGCTCCCCACCCGGAAAAAAAGGACAGAAAGTGTCCTTTTGACACTTTCAAAGTGTCCTTTGACATAAAAACCTCTGGTTTGCATTTCCTTACAAATATGTGTACTCAAACACATAGTCATACACTCATAGTGTGTGGTGGGCTGCCTGGTTCTTGAGACAATAAAACAAACTGTAGAACAAGGCATGCCTGCTTTTTTTAAATGCTGAAATGTAAAAATGGTTTGTCCTTTTTAAATCAGTTAACATTCACTTAATTTAAAGTGATCTTCCTAATTAGTTAGATAACACTAACACTTTTCAACAAAGTGAAGGGCATTTCCTTTCTCATATGGGAGAAAGTAAAAGCTGTAGCTCAGTTTCCAGTGAGATGAGACGGTATGCAAAAAATGTAAAACCCCCAAACTAACTAAGAAAGCTGTAAATGCACACTGAACTTCTGTGTGGTTGCTCTCTGGTCTAAAACACACTGACGTTTCTGTGGCTGATGTATGGCTCCCCACACTGTAGGAATTTTGCTGGCAAGACTGCCTCTAATTACCTTATTGATTTCTCTTCTCTTAAATATCCATTTGTGCAGCAGTAGGGGAGACCTTGCAGAATACAGACCCGTCTGCGGAGTCTCGTTGCACAGAGCACAGTGCAATCCCATTTCCTCACCCCCTTTGCAATCCAGCAGTTCTGCTGTGGGCACCGTTGTGAATTGTGAATGTGCAGATCCATAATGAAAACGAGCAGCCAGGACCTGAGCTAAAGCAGAACGTGGTAACAAACCACCAGCTGTATATAGCTGAATTTCAGGCTGTGGAAAGACTGTGGCGCTATTTCCCACTTTTCGTTTTCTAGCTGGTTTCTAGCCCAATTCTGTGAGAAAACGTAGCTGAAAATACAGCTTTCTAATTAACTTTGAAGATGATGCTTGTAGTGAGAAAGACTAATAATCTGCTTAAATTTTCAATTTAAAAGAAACAATTCCACAACACTCCTTAAGGAAGTAAATAAGAAAGGTACTAAATCTTTAAGGAGGGTTAATTAAAGCCTCTGCTCTTTTAAATGGAGCAAAATCTGTTTTATGCTACTATTTAAACTCAAAGCCAAGGATGCAAAGGTTCTCTGGTGATTCCCAATGTGAGTGTGCAGGTCAGTGTTTAGCAGTAGGCAGCATATAGAATTAAACTGACTGCGAACTTGCGCAGTAAGTTTGCTTCTGCTTGCTACATATAAAAGGGCTGGTTGGTTTGAAGGTTAGTTTTAGGTGAGGTTAGTTTTTGAGGCTCTGAACATCTTCGTATCAACCTCCAAACACTGAGTATAGATCTGTGTGAAAGGGCATAATTTACTATTTAGTTTCTTGTTTTCTGTGAAACAAAATGAATTAAAAAAAGAATTATTAACAGCCAAATTTGCATAGTTACTCGGTGAGATTGTCCCATGTTTGTTTATCTCTTTTCTGTGTTCACTATGTTAAAATAGTCAATGTATCAGCCTCAGGATTTTTGCTGGGAAGTTTTGTGTCAAGATCTTTACTTGAATACTTTTGTAATCAAGCCACAGCTTCTTTTGTTGTCATATACCATTATGATCTGCCTTAACAGGAGGCCACAGTGCACTGGAAAAAATGATTCTTTTTTCTTAGGTACTTCTAAGGTACTAAAACTTGCCAGAGAAAAGCTCTGTTTGCCTACAGTGTTCAAGCTCAGAAAAGGTTTAATATGGTGCAATGAATGCAAACATTTAAATACACGGCTAAGAAATCAGATCTAACTCCAGACAATGCTCTTCATTTCTTTTTTATTTTTTTCTTGTAGTAGGATGTAAATGATAAAAAGGCAACACTGATTTCACATATAACATTGAAAACCAAAATTTTTGAAAACTATAGTGCTTGTTTATGTCACCTCAAGCAAATGTATAAATATATGCCATATGTACATGTAGGACTTAGTATTTAAAAAGTAAAAATAATAGTTTCATACTAGAATTTGATTAATAAAATCGTATCTAGTGACTGTTCTGAGTGTAAACACACACATAAAGATTACCTTGCAGGACTGCAGTTGTTTCTTGGTAGGATTGACCTTTGTGTCTATTTTGTTTATGCATAATGTAACTGGCTGAAGACCTGAAATTGTTGCTGTGTAAGACTGAATGCTGGGCCCAAAGCATTTTCCCAGAAATGAAGTCTGAAGATTTTATTAGCAAGCTTGAAGAATTTGAGGTGACAGACTGAATTTAGGTGCAACAGAGACTTTGAGCTATTTACTTACCAATATTTATTTGAAGTATAGGGACTAAGTGATATTGGAGAATTTTGAGTAAAATACAATTGTTTTCTTCCAGTGATGATAATCCATTGTAATAATTCTAACTAAATGATCTGCTAGCTTACGTGATACTGTTCTTAAATAAATATGGATTTTAAGTAAACTGCATCTATGCAGTCTATCTTTGAATTCAAAAGCAAATTTTAAATCCATCAATGCTGCACTGATGGGGAAGATAAATTCTCTGCTGAAATGCTGCCCATGTAATCTTTTTCTTTGTTTCTTATAACCTTAAAGCAAATTATTATGGAGTTTATGGATAGTGATTTCTGTAGCACTGTAACAATTTTCTGTGTTTTCTGTATACTCTCAGCAGTGTATATAAACATGCTGAAGCATATCTGATTGATTATGTTGGTGTTTGTTTTTTTTTATGTTGGTGGATATTATGTCTTTGTTGCTGCAAGGACTGTGACTAGGTTGGTTATGTAAGCTCTAAACCTGAACTCTGAGCTCTTATGCAAGTCTTCTGTGCTTGTTTGGACTGCTCTGTACAACACAAACTGGATTAAAATCTAGGAGAGAAAAATAAAAAATCAAGTATGTTGAAAGGTGCTCAATTTCCAAAAATGAATGCATGACTTTTCAGTGTGTAATAATCAGAGTACTGAACTTTAATTTAACTGAGCTTATATTTTCTCACTGAACAGATTTCAGAGACTGAATAGCCAATCAACAGAAAGATAATTCCTGTTGACATTTTCCCCCAAAACCTTGCATTATAAATGGGCTTTTTACAGGTGTAAACCTTGCTGTAAGACCCAGGTTATAGGTTGTAGTGCAACAGAACCTGGTGCTTTGCTGATTGGAATGTTTGGGACTGTATTGCCATTTTGGGTAGAGAAACTTCATGACACTTAGTTGCACTATAGGCACTTCAAATGTATTGTGAAAATGAGCATTGTTAGCTCGAGGCTTAAAAAAATGCTGTATTAAAGATGTCATATCTGAAGAACTGGCAACATGTTCAAAGTTGAACTGTTCAGATTAGCCACTCAGATTATCCTGTCTATTGCTATCTGTCTTTTACTGGAGAAAAATGTGGTATTACATTGATATATTTTGCATGTCTTTGATTGTCATCTATGCTTGGCTGTATTTTGGAGTATTATGAAGAGGAAATCACTCTCGGGCTGCTTTTCCCAGCCCTGATGCCCTCTTCCAAGCTGGTGCTGAGAGGCGGAAAGGATGTGTCATTGATGAGGTCCAAGGCAGGAGGTCCAAGGCAGAGGTGCTGAGAAGGTAAGGAATGGTCCGCGCACGTGGGGAGCATCCCTGTGGACCTGCAACGTTGTCTGGTGGCCCTGGACGGTGCTGCTTCTGAACGATGTACAGCACTTCTTCTGGGCAGTACTGCTTCTGCCTCCTGGAAAGCTGTAAAAACATCTTGTTTTAAAAAGATGAAAGACATTGCCAGCAAGCTGCTGGAGAATTTCATTAATAGAGAGCATCTCTGCCTTAAGGTGTTGTTGCAGCTGTTCTTTATATCAGTCAGTAAAAAGGTTGGGGTCTGTCTGGAAGTACACATGGCAGGTTAGTTTTTGTCCTGAGATGACAGAGCGGAGGACAAAGCCAGGAAAATTCAGAGCCCTGAAGAGAGGGATGCCCGCGGTGGTGCAAGAGTGTGGTCCAGTGTTAGTAAGAAGAGGAGTAGAATTCAAGACCTCTCTCTGCTCTGTCTTGCTCTGTGTACTCTGTTTTACGCTGTTGCCTTGGTTTACCTGGCTAAATGAGAAACACAGACATGGCAAGATTCAGTGAATTAACCCTTGCAAGGAGCTGAGAACTTTCAAATGATTGATGTTCTCAAAAAGTAAGGAGTAATTTTGGAGAGCTGTATTTAAGATATTTTTGCCCTTTTATGGGCAGTAAGATAAACAATCTTGTGTTTTCCCGTTACATTTCTGTACATAGTGCAAGTACGACAACACTACTGTTTTTCTAAAGAGGATCATTGCAATGTAAAGGTAATTTTTAGATATAGTGGATGTTGTACATCTCCAAAAGCCAATACTGTAAGCTATATCTTATTTCAGCTAATTTGTTTTGATGGGATTATCTTAAAGATTGCTTGTATCTACTGTATTTATGCTGCTGTGCTGGGAATGCTAAATAGTTGTCTGCTGGTAAAAGTGGGTATTTTTTTTCATCTGATAATGTCCCTGGATGTTATTCAAGGTCAGCACTGTGAAGTGAAGAAAGCTTGTTTTCAAGGCAAATGTACAATATATTTTAACTCTTAACACAGCAGAAAAGTCTGAATTCCAATACTAAATATCTTTATTATTAGCTCTGAAAATCAGAGATAATTCTATTTTAATACTTATATTTTTGATAATTGTTTCAATTACAGATTTACTTGAAAAACAGCCATGATACAGTCCTAAATTCACATCAAAATGAAAAGGAAAGATTTCTTAAGAAAAAAAGTAAACTATAATGGTAAAAAATGGAAGTCAGTGATTTTTTATCACTCCTCTCTCTGCTAATACACCTTCATCACATACCATAACAATATTGCTGCTCCTGGTCATGCGTACAACTAGGGCCAAAATACGTAGGTTAGAAAATGCTGAAGAATGGTTAATAATACTGAAATGCAGCACAGATGTTTTGGAAAAACTCAACAGTTCAAAAACAGATTTTTTTTTCTTTCATATTATTCTGCTCATTTGTTTTTCTTTCCTTGTTCTGTTTACTGTTCTGGCTTTTTGATTTACCATCTTTCTATTTCTTTTCCATTTATTTACTCAGTCCCTGCATTCCTTTTTTTTTCTAATCCCTGCATTTTATCTTTCCTTCTGAAGCCCAAGGCACAAATATAAGAAGAGAGCCCAGTTTCAGTGATCCCTTTTCCACTTGTTCCCTTGCTCGTTCCTGTGGGTTGAAGGCAAACAACACTTGCATTACCATCTGAAAGCAGCTTATATTTTAACCACTCGTGGAATGCAGTAGCATTGCTCTGCACTCTGGTGCCATCAAAATTAAAGAATTACAAAAGCTCTTGAAACTCATAGTCACCCCATTTCTCTCCTTCAGAGCTAATTTTCCTAGCAAGAATATTATCCTGAAATCCTGACAGTGTGAAATTATGTGTGTGGTCTGGACCATGAACATAGGTTTTGTGTTCCACTGCAGTTTGCTGTGGATCAGCCAGAGCATGATGTTTCCAAGCATAAAAAAAAATCCAAATCAAAAAATTATTTTAAGATCAGATAATTAGATTGTCAAAGTGATAAATAAAAGTGATCCCAGGCTGGGAAATACAGAGTAGTTTTATCTATAGATAACACTTTCTGCAGCGCTTAGATACGTGCATATTTTATTCCTATGTAACTCTTTTTCTCCGTAGGCAGTGTTCAGTGCTCCGCTTTCTCCGGGCCTGTGTGCTTCCTGACAATGATTGCTTATACTCCGTATCTCTTAGTTAGGTGTGTTCAAACCTGCCATGCTGTGTTATGCTCTCAAAGAGCCACAAATGCCGACGTGGTCTGAGACTATCCCCTGGGTGAGTTCTGCACAGTACCTGGGATCCAAGTAGCACACATAACAACTTAAAATTTTTCATAGGCTTGAAGAGAAACTAGGTCAAATTCAGCATCATACAGTTAATTTTTTTCTTGAGGAGTCAAAGAAAGTGGCTGTTTTTCACCTACTTTTTATTTAAATAATTAAATGCTCATGCTTATATGGAAGTTATATGGCCCATATGTTGGCATAATCATATTTAGAAACATTTAGCATGTCTTGAGCCGATGCGCTGGAGGCCGGGTTGGCGGGTTCCGCACATGCAGAGCGGCTGCGATGCCAGCAGAGTGCAGGCGCAGACAGCCTCACGCCGCGTCCCACCGCTTCTAGGGAGCACTGACTGTGTTCAGGCTCCAGTAACAAGTCAGTGTTTTCCTCATCTGCCCAAGGGCGTTTGCTCACGGTTCGTAACTTTCTGCCGCGCCCTGGACGGGGACCGCGCTGTGGCTGCTGCAGGTGGTCGCCCAGAACCACAACTCCCGGGCAGCAGCTGGCTCTTCAGGGCGCTCCGTGCGTGCCCGGGGCGCCCGCGCTGGCGGCTGGCAGCGCCCGGTGGGTTTCGCCTTCTCACCCATCCAGTGCAGGGGGGAAAGCTCCGCGCCTCAGCGAGGCCTCCGGCACCACAGGGGCCACCTCAGGCCATCCACAGGCAGATGAGATTCTTAAATACCGCAGGTGAGTTTAATGGCCCTTTGCAAGATAACCGGCTTATCCCGGTGATTGACTTTTAGGGATGACTGTATTTTGGTATTATCTTTGATACTCTACAGGTTTATAGTCTACGTAGCAAAACCTGAATTGGATTTCAGATTGATTTAGAGCCTATTCCTGAACAGTGTTCTAATCTTTGCTTTAGAAGATCAGGTTAGGATGATGGAAATGGAAATACACTGTTGTTGTTCAATCTTTAATCAGCGAGAAGAGCATTAAAGGTGACACACTTGGAAGAAATACACAGGTAAATTCCCCTTAGAGGATGATGAAGGTAATCATATTTAAGCAATATGCATATCCTGGGCACTAGCGATTTTCTATAGCTGGTTAGATCAGCTGTGTGGGCATAGAGTTCCCATTTTGCTCCAGGTTGCCTTGGAAGATGCGTCCATAACACCTGCATCGGCCGGGCACTCTTCACTTATTTCCTGCTATTTACCATTCCAGCCCTGGTCCCCAGCAGGCCTAGTCACTGGCGCAGGGCTGCGCGGCGGTGTGCGGGATGCGGTGCGGGGAGCGCGACGGCGCGGCCAGCATCCCGCTCCCGCT
>JAUBNY010000701.1:711796-728953 GCA_032275445.1 Crypturellus soui
GTCCTCACCTTCTTCCTCCCTCTTGGGTGTTTGACCTTCAAACTAGTTTAGAGGATGTCTGCGATTAAGTTGGCTACAAGCCCGGTCAAGCAGCTGCCTTCAACTGCTTTTGAAGGAGTTTGGCTGTGAACCTGGCTGAGCAGCCGCCTCCGTGCTCCTTATCACTCAGCCCAGACGGGCAAACCTCTTCTTTCTCAAGGTCTGGATTCTGTTTCACACAATAGTGTTATGACTCTGCAGATCTATCTACAGACTCTACAATCTATTGTAAGGAAGGACGCAAACAGATAGCGTTTTCATAGCAATTTCAGCCATACCTCGTGTCAGCATCATTATACAAGGGATACAACATGCAACACGGACAAACATAGCGAATAGAAATAACAACCCTAATAACAGTTTCTGTCCTCACTTAAAGCATTGTAATTCTTTCCTCTTTCTTACAGCACGCAATCCCAAATATTCACTATAGCTTTTCCTACGTAGACGGGTTTGCTCCCATTCCCTAGTAGCTCACCTAGCTACAGTCTAGCTACGACGCAACTGCCCTGGGCTTTTCGGCTCTCCGCGCCAGAATTCTATGGCTTTTCTTGCCGACACCTCAGCTACCAGGCTCTGTCCCTGCCGATCTCCACTCGACCTTTCCCGGGCCCATATCAGTAGCTTTTCTAAGGTGCCCTTGTCATATTTAAGTCCTCTCGTAGAAAGGATATGTTGGAGGAGCTTAACCACTGCTTCTTCCTCAAAGTTTAGCGTGGACCCCATCTCCTCCCCAGCTGCTCACCTGGCCTGGGTGAGATTCCAACACCTTCGACTGGCTGATCCTCGGTTGGCTTCGGCCGGCTGATCCTTGTCCGGATTCGTTGACTGCGCAGCGCCCCACAAGGGATTTTCCAGGCGCCGGGGCCGCGCCTGTTTGGCTGGCTTCTCCTGCCCCCTTGTAGATTGCTGCTCGTAGCACCTGCCGCGGGAGGCTCGGCTTCTCCCGCACCCTTGTAGAGTCGCTCCAGGAAGCGTTTGGCGTGAGGGTCCCTGTTCAGGCACCACCTGATGCGGGAGGCACGGACACCACGGACACGATCAATGTGATCAAGCAGTGCCGCTTTATTCCGCGTTACAGCACTCTATATACCTGGTACATTTCTGCAAGCTCTTTAACCACACGTACGTGTACACTACGATTGGTTACATGCTACTGTCCACACATCTCCTACCGCACTTGGTTGGTTGTGGATAACGGGCATGCATTCACAGCATTGGTCTGTGCACAAGTCCTTCTTTCTCACTGACAAGCTTAATTACAGCTCCATCTCGCCCAACTTTCTCATGCTTGCAGTTCAGGGACTTTCCAGGATCACATTCCTTCAGTTGAAGGAGTTTCCACTATCTTCTTAGTTCAGCTCTTTGTAGTTGCTTTCCATCGGAAAGCCTCCATCCCCTAGATATGTTCCCACACCCCAAAGCCAGCTAATAAAACTTTAAATGCACACTGAACTTCTGTGTAGTTGCTCTCCAATCTGAGATGCACTGAAGCTCTTGAGGCTCATGTATTACACTCAACACTGTAGGAATTTTGCTAGCAAGATGGCATCTAATTGCCTTATTGATTTCTTTCCTCTTAAATATCCATTTGTGCAGCAGTAGAGGAGACTGCAGAACACAGACCCATCCCCAGTGTCTCAGGTTTGCAGATTGCATGAGTCTTGTACAATCTCATTTCCTCATACCCTTTGCAATCCAGTCATTCTGTTGCACTGCATTCAGGGCAGCAGGCAACATTTCCACCATGCTAAAATTGTGAATGCACAGCTCCATAATGAAAACAAGTATTCAGGACTTGAGTTAAAGCAGAATGCTTTAATAATTAACAAATAACTGGCTGAATATGACTGGACTTCAGGCTGTGGAAGAATGGCTGGACATTGGAAAGAATATGACATTTCCCACTTTTGTTTTTTCTAGCCTGGCAAGGAAAGAAATGACTTTTGTCATTTTTATAAAAATTTGCAACTCTTCCAGAAAAAGTAGCTGAAAACACAGGTTGTATTAGCTTTGAAGAACATCCATCTAGTGAGGAAGACTAATAACCCATTTAAACTAAATTTGCAATTTAAAGGAAGTAATTCTACAACACATTTTCCTTAAAGAAGTAAAGAAGAAGGCACTAAATCTTTAAGGAGGGTTATGTAAAACCTTTACTTTTTTAAATGGAACAAAATCTGTTTTGTGCTACTATTTAAACTCAGTGCTAAGGATACAAGGGATTTCTGAAGATTCCCAATACAAGCTAGTAGGTCAGCATTCAGTAGTAGGCAGCATATAGAATTAAAATGACTGTGGACCTGAATAGTAAGTTTGCTTCTGTTTGCCACATATGAAAGGATTGATTGATTTGAGAGTTAGTTTTATGAGGCTCTGAACATCTTCATATTGTGCTCCAAACACTGAATATGGATCTATGTAAAAGGGCATAATTTACTATTTGGTTTCTGGTTTTCTGGAAAACAGATTGGATTTGAAAAAATAAGCATAATCTGAAGAATTCTTAACAGCCAAGTTTGCATAGTCACTCAGTGACTTTGCCCCATATTTATCTCTTTTCTGTGTTTGCTATAATGTTAGATTAGTCAACATATCAGCCTCAGGATTTTTGTAGGAAAGTTGTGTGTCAAAATTTTTACTTGAATACATCTGCAACCAACTCTCAGTTTTCTTTTCTGCCATATGCTAATATGATCTGCCTTATCAAGAAGTCGCAGTGAACTGGAAATTTGAATTCTTTTTTTCTTACAAGGTACTAAAACCTGACAGAGAAAACCTCTATTCATCTACAGGGTTCAAAAAGGTTTTGTTTTACATGGTGCAGCAAATGTAAACATTTAAATACATTACTTAAGAAATCAGATCTAACTTTAAACAATGTTTTTCTTTTCTTTGATTTTTTTTTACAGTAGGGTCTAAATGCTAAAATGTCAACATTAATATAATATTCAACATTGAAAACTAGACGTTTTTGAAAACTATAGTGCTTATTTATTTCACTTCAAGCAAATATACTAATATATGCCATCTGAAAAGAAAAAAATACTGTTTCATACTATAATTTGATTAACAAAATTCTATCCCATCAATGTTCTGAGTGTAAATAGTTCTTCTACAGTATGTTAACAGAGAGTGGAGGTTCATCTGTTGTCATTGTGTTAATAAAATTACCTTGTAGGACTAGAGTTGTTTCTTGGTAGGATTGACCTTCATAGCTATTGTTTTTCGTTTATGCATAATGTAATGAGCTGAAGACCTGAAATTGTTGCTGTTGAAGAATTTGAAGTGATGGAACAGTGACTTTGGGCTATTTATTTATTTATTTATTTATTTATTGTAATGTGGGGGGGAAATGTTTTAAAGAATATTGGAAAAAATTGAATGGAAAAAAATAAGTCTTTTTTTTTTTCCTCCAGTGATGATTGTCCATTGTATCAATTCCTACTAAATGGTCTGCTGGCTTACATGATACTATTCCTAAATGAATGCAGATTTTAAGTAAACTGTGGAATGCAGTTATCTAAAATGTAACCTTAGAGTCACTCTTCTAAACTGAGAGGTTCAAAATAGGAGCTTACCAAAAAGACTGCTGACATTTTGGTCATCAGTTGTTTTGTTTTCTGCATGTAGTTAGTTACTGTTTAGGTAGCTGTTTCCTTCAAAAATACACATTTCTGTGTCAGGCCTTTGAATTCAAAAGCAAACTTTAAATTCACCAATGCTAAATGATAAATTGCATCAATGCAATGATAAATTCTCTGCAGAAATGTTGCCCATGTATTCATTTGTCTTCTTATGACCTTAAAGTAAATTATTGTGGAGCTTGTGGATAGTGATTTCTGTAACACTACTTTTAGCAGTATATATAAACATGGTGAAGCATATCTGATTAATTATGTTGGTGGTTATGTGCTGTTTATGTCTTTGTTGCTCCAAGGGGTATAGCTAGGTTGGTTATATAAGCTCTGAACAATTTCTTTTTTATGCAAGTCTTCTGTGCTCGTATTGACTTGACTGCTCTATACAACACAAACTGGTTTACAGTCTAGGAGAGAAAAATAAAAAATCAAGTATGTTGAAAGATACTCAGTTTCCAAAAATGGATATATGACTTTTTTTAGTGTATAATACCAGAGTACTGAACTTGAGGTGAACTGAACTTGTATTTTTGCATTAAACAAATTTCAGAGACTGAATCGACAGTCAACAGGAAGATAATTCTTGTCAACTTCTCCCCTCCAAACTTCACATTATATATTTTTTTTGTACAGTTATAAACCTTGCTGTAAGACCTGTGCTTGAATGATTTGTGGCTGTAGTGCAACAGAACCTGGTACCTTGCTGATTTTAATACTTTGGGACTGTATTGCCCTTTCAAGTAGAGAAACTTCATTATACTGCATAACGCTACATATGCTTCAAATGCATTGTCTAGCCTTTTAAGTGAAAATAAGCATTTTTAGCTTGAGACAAAGAAAACATCAAAACATTTTTGCTAGAAGAATTGGCAACACAATCAATGCTAAACTGTTCAGATTAGCTGTTCAGATTATTTTGTCGATTGCTGACTGTCTTTTACTGGAGATAAACGCAGTATTACATTGATATATTTTGTGTATCTTTGCTCCTTGTCTATGCTTGATTGTATTTTGGAGTGGTATGAAGAAACCACTTTCTGGCTTCTGTCCCCAGCCTTGATATCCTCCTCCAAGCTGCTGCTAACAGGTGGAAAGGTTGCATCATTTATGAGAGTGATCTGAACTGGTCAGAGCTCATCGTTCAGAAGGTCCAAGGCAGAGGCAGCAAGAAGGGAAGGAAGGAGCTGTGCACATGGGGAGCATCCCTGCAGACGATGTGTGGAGAGACTACTGTAAGGTGCCGGTGGCCCTGCTTCTGAATGATGTATAGTACTTCTGGGCAATATTGTTTCTGCATACTGGAAAGTTAGTTACAGAACCAAATCTTATTTGAAAAGGAAAAAAAACATCGCCATTAGACTGCTGGAGTATTTTATAAATAGAGAGCATCTCTGTTGGTAAGCCTTAAGGTGTTATTACAGCTGTTCTTTACATCAGTCAGTAAAAAGGTTGAGGTCTATCCAGAAGTACATATGGCAAGTTACTTTTCATCCTGAGTTTACAGAGCAGAGGACTAACTCAGGCAAAATTTTCAGAGCTCTGGAGAGAGGAGATATCTCTGATGATGTAAGAGTGTGATCTGGTATTAGGAAGTAGAGGACCAGAATTCAAGACTTCCGTGGTCTGTTTTAAGCTCTGTCAGTCAAATAACCAGTCTGGGCCTTGGTTTATTCACTCATCTATATGAGAAACACAAGTATCTCAAGACTTTGTGAATTAATGTTTGCAAGGAGCTGAGAACTTTTAAATGATTGATGTTATGAAAAGTAAAGAATAATTTTGGAGATCTATATTTAAGTTATTTTTGTTTGTCCTTTTATTGGCAGTAAGATAAACAATGCTGGGCTTTCCTATTACATTTCTGTAACTAGTGCAAGCGCGGCAACATTATTGTTTTTCTAAACAATTGTTTAAAAAACAAACAATCGTTTTTCTCTTGTTGCAATGTAAAGGTAAGATCTGTATATAGTAAATGCTATACACCTCCAAAAGTCAATATTGTAAGTTATTTCTTATTTCAGCTAATTTGTTTTGATGGGATTATGTTAAAGACTACTTTTATCTACCATATGTATGCTGCTGTGCTTGGACTTTTTAATAGTTGTCTGCTGGCAATAGCAGGTATTTTTTCCACCTGATAGTGTCTTTGGATGTTATTCAAGGTCAGCATTGTGAAGTGAAGAAAGTTTGTTTTCAAGGTAAATGTACAATGTATTTTAACTCTTAACACAGCAGAAAAAGTCTGAATTCCAATACTAAATGTCTTTATTTTTTGCCTAGATCTGAAAATCATAGATAGTTCATTTTCATACTTACATTTTTGATAATTGCTTGAATTACAGATTTATTTGAAAACCAGTCATGATATGTCCTCAAATCCACATCAAAATGAAAGGGAGAGTTTTCTTAAGAAAAAAAAGTAGAATATTAAGGTAAAAAGCAGAAGCCATTTTTTTTAATTGTCACCTTTGTCTCTGATAATACACCATTATCACATATCATACATACCATAGCAGCATTACCACCACTGGTCATGTGCAGAACTAGGTCCAAAATACTTAGGTTATAAACTGCTGAAGAATAGTTTAAAATATTGTTTGTCTTGAAATGCAGCAGATCTGTCTTGGAAGAATTTGACAGTTCAAAAAACACTTTTGTGTTTTCTCTTTCATATTATTTTGCTCATTTGTTTATCCTTCCCTTTTCTGTTTACTGTTTTGGCTTTTTGGTTTTCTCTCTTTCTATTTTTTTCTGCTTGCTTTCTTACTCAGTCTCTGCCTTCCATTCTTTTTACTTATGTTCTCCTATGTCCATTCCCCAGAACCTTTTATTTTCAAGACCCCAGCAAGCCTATGATCATCCCTACATTTCATCTTTCCTTCTGAAGGCCAAAGCACAAACAGAAGACAGTGATCTGATTTCAGTGATCCCCTTTTTTGGCTTGTTCCCTTCTATGTTCCCATGAGTTGAAGGCAAGCATGACTTACATTATCATCTGAAAACAGCTTACAATTTAACCACTCATGGAATGCAGCAGCATTGCTGTGTACTCTTGTGACATCAAAATTAAAGAATGACAAAAGCACTTGAAACTCATAGTCACACCATTTCTCTCCTTCAGACCCAATTTTCCTACCAAGAATATCTCATCCTGAAATCCCGACAGTGTGAAATTATGTGCATGGTCTGGACCATGAACACAGGCTTTGTGTTTCATTGCAGTTTGCTTTAGATCAGCTATATAAGTCATGTTATTTTCACATATAAAATTTTTCAGATCAAATAATTATTTTAAGATCAAATAATTAGGTTGTCAAAATGATAAATAAAAGTGGTCTCAGGCTGGAAAATATGAGGTAGTTTTATCTATAGATAACACTTTCTATGGTGTTTAGATGCACACATAATTTATCCCTATGCAATATTTTTTCTCAGTAGACAGTGTTCAATACTCTTCCTTCTCTGGACTTGTGCTCTTCCTGTCAATCCTTTTCTTCTACTCAGTATCACTTAGATGTGTTTATAACCTCCTATGTTGTGTTATGGAGGCACTCAAAGAGCTTGAGATGTTGACATGGTCAAAGACTATCCCCTCTGTGAATTCTGCGCAGTATCTGGGATCCAGATATTCTACATCATAACAATTTAAAACTTTTCCATAGGCTCAAAGAGAAACTAGGTCAAAGACATCGTAATACAGTTATTTTTTCTTAAAAAGTCAAAGAATGTGGCTCTTTTTTACTATTTTTACTTAAATGGAGAAATATTCATGCTTATATAGAAGTTATATGGATCATATATGGACATAATAATATTTATAAACATTTAGAGTGACTTGAAATTACGCCCTGGAGGCTGAATTGAAGTGTTCTGTACACACAGAGTATTTGTGATGCCAGCAGAGTGCAGACATAAGCAGTCTCATACTTTGCCCTATAGCATCTCAGAATCATTAATAGTGTTCAGGCTTCATTAACAAGTCAGATATTTTTGTCATCTAATGGTATTCAAGATATGTAGCTTTCTGCTACAGTCTGGACAGGTATTACTTCTTGACTGCTGCACTTAATTGTTGAGAATCACAACTTTTAGAGAGCTGATTCTTCAGAGAAAGACTTTATGGCATCATCTATCATTTAAGGTATGCTGCAGTCTGGTCAATTTTATGGCATTGTAAACAAATTCTGTCATTCATGGTATGCTTTAGTCCTGACATCTTTAAACAAATTCTGTCATTCATGGTATGCTTCAATCTTGACACCTTTATGTCAATGTGAGCAAATTCCATCATTTAACTCTTTTGACTCTTCAGACTTAGCAGCTTGGTATGTGCTTCTGGCAGCGCTCTGGGTGCATTGTCCAGGACACTCTGAGTCAGTTTGGTGGCAGCATGGGGTGAGTTTCATCTCATCCATCAACTGCGATCCTGAAAATTCAACATCTGAGTCAGGCCTACTCAGGGAAGATGAACAGGCATCGTAGAGGCCAGTTTATCCCATCCCAAGATGGGTGACTTAAAAGAGGTAAGTTTAATTGCCCTTTGCAAGGTAACTAGCTTAACCTGGTGTTTAACTTTTAGGGATTACTGTATTTTGGCATTACCTTTGATACTCTATGGGTTTATAGTTTATATAGCAAAACCTGAACTGTATTTCAAATTGATTTAGAGAATTCCCTGAACAATGTTATAATCTTTGTCGGCCTAAGGAGATCAAGTTAGGATGATACAGTTAATTGGTAGAAAATCTTTTCACATGATCATTTGTTGCTGAAGTTGTTCATTTTCTACCTGGTATGTATATTTCCATGATGAGGGTACTAAAGAGGAACTTACCTATAAACAAGCGCTTTAGGACCATATTTTTATAGAGTAGTTCCCTCTTTCTCCATAACTTCTCTTAAAGAAAGACAATTCATAGAATAATGTGGTCCTCATTGCAAATGATCATGAAGAACATAATCACTTTTCTTACTATTTCACCATTGCATACATTACAGATGAATGAATAATTAAAAAAAACATAGAACAAGCCTTTCACACTGCATGAGATGTCAAAAAGTGATAACAAAATTGGTGTAACTTAATCTCTCTCTGCAGTCAAAACTGGAAGTACAAGATTATGCAACCAAATTATAAACATACCATTATTTGTATAAGACATTAGCATTTAAAACCCTAGTAAGTGTTAAAGCTCACACACTGGGAAGGAATACACAGGTAAATTTTCCCTTAAAGGATGATGAAGCTAACCAAATTTAAGCAATATGCACACAACAGACACTAGTGATCTGTAGCTGATTAGATCAGTTCTTTAGGCATACAGTTCCCATTTTATTCTGGGTTGCCTTAAAAGATCCAGCCATAACATTTGGATCAGCTTGACAATTTTCATTTATTTTCTGATATTTACCATTCTATGTTTATTTCTCAGCACTTTTAGTAATTTAGAGTTGGAATCAGGGCAAAGCTCCCCTGAGGTCTAATGGGATGTGATACAGGGAATAGGAACACGTGACAGAAAATCTGTGTTAATCTTTTTGTTATAAAATGAAGATATTACTTATAGACCTTGAAATAATGCATCAATTTTCCTCGTGTCCATATAGCTACTGTGTAGTTGCTGTCATGTATTTAAATGTCCCCCAGCGGAGCGGCTAGGAACAGCAGGTGTCACGGTGCCCCAACAAATCCTCCCCCAGCTGCCTCCAGGATGCTGCTGTCAAACTTGCATGGAGGCAGTGTTGCTGCTTTTGCATTCCAGCCTCCCAGCAGATGGGATCCCTGCTAATAAAATTTGCCTGCTCTTTTATTGAGTCGCGGAGCCTTTAGTGGCATGGTCTGCACGTGTGCGGAAAGCAAAGAGGCGAGAAATGATCCTCACCAAATACACAGGGTGGAGATTTTCCCTTTGTAGCAGTTAATTTGGTAAGTTAACTACTCTCCTCATTATTTCTCATTACCATTCCTATTTAAATTATATTAACATTTGCCATGCAGAAGTTGTGTCAGGGTAGGAGGGTGGGGATGGGGATCAGAGTGGAATGGTGTTTTGTAGCCTTTAAGTTGTCAGGAGTCCTTTTCCATTGAAAGACACTAGTGGCAGCGACTTAGTTTCCCACGTTTTCCCTCCAGTGCCACATCCTCCAGTTTCACCCCTGCAGCAGGCTTCGAGCTGCGTTGTCCAGGAGCGGGTAGGCACTGAGCATCACCTCCTCACTGTGCAGCAGCACCGCGGAGTGGAGTAGAGCTGCTGTTGACCTTGCTTGTGCAGCCTCCACCAGCAGTGCTGCCCCTGCCAGAGCCTCGCAGGCTGCCATGCCCATGGGACCTTCCTCACCTCAGGTCCCTGTTCAAGTTTTGCTGTGATCCACGAACTTTGGAAGAGGTAGGAGGGATTGGAGAGAGAGAAGGGAGTGCCGGGCAGGGCTGCCTCACTGGGTGGGTCTGACCCACTGGCACCCCCACGTCCTCAGGCGTTGCTTTGATCTACCAGCTGGTCCCTCCTCCATCCAGCCAAAAGCCAGGGTGAGTTGTCTTTCAGGGGGCTGCAGGGCTCCGCGTTTCTTCTGTCACTGCATGGGTGAGTGAGGAACCCACTGTCTGCCACAAAGTTGGGACATGGGGTTCACACAGAAGATGTATTGGTTTTTTTTGTTTGTTTGTTTGTTTGTTTTTTTTGTTTGTTTTTTTTAAGGTTGCTGTGCGTTTTCATGGTGGGAAGCTTTGGGCTGTCCTAAAGGCAGAGCAGACATAAAGGTATATATGTCAAGAGTGATGGTTGTGCCTATGTGTAAATAGGCATGAGCTGCACATCTGTTTAATAAATTGACTCCAGTCCAGCATGTGTCTTTTCGCACAAGCTGCCTAGAAACATTCTCAGTTATGTGGTGGTTTAACTCAACTTTGGCATATGCAATTTGGAAAACTACTATGACAACTATGACTACCATGACTACCATGACAACTTTGTTTAGGAAAAATGTTAGTGTTTGGCAACTTGGGAAAACAACAACAACAAACAAGCCTGGAGAGTGAAATTTGCTTTCCAGATTTTGACCTATGCTGAAAAGTCTTAGATACTTTGAGCAGCATCTCTGATGTGAGACCAAAACTGCAAGCTGGCTTCGGTCAGCACCCCTAAATGGCACTTGTGGCCTCCAACACAACAACGTGAGGAAATCATACATAATTAGCTATGTACTTTCTTCTAGCAGTGCAGGGGGTGTGTGCAGCTGTTTGAGCTGAAAACAGAATTTAGGAAAGGAGCAGCATGGGTGGGTAAATTTATATCAGTTGCTACTCAATGGCATTGCAAATGCCAATGGAGTTAGGAAGCCTGTTTTTGTTTTTCATCTCAGGTCAGAAATGGCAGAATTTTTCGATAAGCTGGACAAGCAATGTGAAATGCTTCAAAATGTGAAGTAAAATTAATTTCTTTTTTTTTTCATACAAAGACAACTGTTAACACCGTGTGTTCTTGTTGTACAATCAAATTTAAATGCAGATTGCTCCCACAAGAGGTGGATTCATTGTATTGTGGTAGTACTGGTTGATAATAATGATCTGGAGAGAGTAGGGTATTGAATTCCCCTTCTTTAAAGGTGCAATTGTAAGTGTGCAGTCTTACAGGTTGAAGTAAGTGTCAGGTAGAAGCTGAGCATGTCATTGAATTTTCTACCTCTAGCTCACTCATTCATGTATCTTGCAAAAAGTACTCACCTGCTAGCTGCTCAGTGAACTATGTGAAGTGAGCTGGGTGTATCTGTGTAATTTCCCTTGAAATCACTAATCAGAGTTGGTATGCATTGAGTATCAGGTGGTGAAATGGTCCAGAGTCTGCCCTATTCTCCAAGGGCTATGCTGTGTCTGTACTAGTTTTAACTTGCCATAGGCAACACCAATGGCAGAAACTGAGCTGCCTTTGTCTCAAAGACAGGACAGCAGAGATCGCCCTGCCTATTCTGTAAGTTTCACTATTGCTTCCCTAGTGGAGCTGCTCTAGCTAAAATATTCACAGCTAATGCCTGCACTTAAAATGTAATTATGAGCATGGAATCATTTCCTCAGAACATGAACACCAGGAGGAGGGAGTGCAGGGCTGGTAGCGGTGAAGGAGATATTCTTGACTTGCAGATAAACAGAAAAGTTTGGCCTAATGAGCAGTCTGTCAGGAACTTTCTTAAGCATGTTTTTCACAGAAGGACCTATTCTAATAAAGGAAGGCATCTGTCTAGGGAAGCAAATGCAGTTTAACAAAATGAGTTAGCTATGCAAAGAACAGAGGAACCATGCATTAACATATTTAAGTTTATGCATTATCATATTTAAGTTGGATTAACATCTAACAGAGTTTGGAGTGGGCTTTTGACTGCATCTGATAAGGGTTTCTTGAACTTATATGCAGATTACTTGGCAGGAGTTTTGCTCCTTTCTTCTACATACCTTTTTGTTGTCTAGGCATTTCTACTTCTTTTCATTAGGGAAAGTAAGTAGCTTTTGAGAAGGGAGGAAAAACAGCTTCTTTGCATATGTGCTACAACCTTAGTTCAAAACTTTTTTTTTTTTTTTTAGGTTTGAAATGAAATGGAGTTACTGAATTATGAATGAGGTTCTTATATCCTTATTCCTGTTAAGGAATATCTCACTCGATAAATGAACCCAATCCCAGTGAAACCAGATTGCACTCTTTAGTAGCTATTACTGACTCATTGTTAGTGAGCCTAATAGCATTTGACTCTGATTTTTAATATTTTTAAAAGTTTTGTCTCTGTAGTTGCTTCTTATGTTTACCTTTGAAAATTTGAATCAGGATATCACATGCTTAAATATAGCTACATTCTTTTTTTCATCTATGAGAGTATCAAGAGACAGATTCCTCTGAGTATTTTTCTGATGAAATGAGTATGTACCATCAAAGCCACCTGTCAAAAACAGGAAGAGTATTCAGGGGGATGGGAGGGAGGATTTCTCCCTCCCAGGATGCTGAGTCTGGTTGGAGGCCTGCGGCCAATGATGTCCCCCAGGGGTCAGTACTGGGCCTGGTGCTGTTCAACTTGTTCATCAATGACTTGGACAAGGGCACAGACTGCATCCTCAACAAGTTTGCAATGACACCAAACTGGGAGGAGTGGCCGACACTCCGGAGGGCTGTGCTGCCATTCAGAGAGACCTAGACAGGATGGAGAGTTGGGCAGAGAGGAACCTTATGAGGTTCAGCAAGGACAAGTGCAGGGTCCTGCACCTGGGGAGGAATAACCCCAGGCACCAGTACAGACTAGGGGTTGACCTGCTGGAAAGCATCTCTGTGGAGAGGGATTTGGGAGTCCTGGTTGACAACAGGCTAACCATGAGTCAGCAATGTGCCCTCCTGGCCAAGAAGGCCAATGGGATCCTGGCCTGCATCAGGAGGAGTCTTTCCAGAAGGTCAAGGGAGGTGATCCTCCCCCTCTACTCAGTTCTGGTGAGGCCGCACCTGGAGTATTGTGTGCAGTTCTGGGCTCTCGAGCACAAGAAGGACATTGAGCTTCTAGAGAGGGTCCAGCAGAGAGCCATGAAGATGATTAAGGGACTGGAGCATCTGTCGTGCAAGGAAAGACTAATTGAGATGGGCCTGTTTAGTCTGGAGAAAAGAAGGCTGAGAGGAGATTTGATCAACATGTTCAAGTACCTGAGGGGTGACTGCAGGGAGGATGGGGCCAGGCTCTTCTCTGTGGTGGCCAGTGACAGGGTGAGGGGTAACGGGTGTAAGTTGAAACACAGGAAGTTCCATCTCCATATGAGGAAGAACCTGGATGCGACCCTGTGCCACGTGTTCTAGGTGTCCCTGCTGAAGCAGGGGGGTTGGACTAGATGATCTCTAGAGGTCTCTTCCAACCTTAAGCATTCTGGGATTCTGTGATTTGTTTTACTAGAACGGTTTTATTGATTGTGTCAGCATTTCTGTCAATTAACTCATTCAGGCTGTCTGTTCTCTAATTGACGTTTTGCCTGTTTAAGGTTCATTCCTTTGGATGTGCACATTAGGTTTATATTAAAATGTAGGCAGGGAGCTTTTCATGTTTTATCTGTGTTGTGTATCTGATTGTCAAATAAATTAGTCCACAGGTAGCAATAAAATACTGATTCTGAGCCCTTTTTCTGTGCAAGGCAATCAGTATGGACCTGGAAATCCGAAAATATAATTTTAACTTTGATCCTGACTCACTATGTCACCTCAGGAAAAATAATTAAACTTTTTTTTTCTATTACTGTAAAAGAGTTCTCCTAATGCTACTGAATTTGTTTTGCAGAACACAAAGATGTTTCTTCAAAGTTAGCTCTTGCAAAGTAGCTTGGATATAAAGACTTTATATTAACGTATGTTCTGTTTGTGGTAGAAACACTAGGACTGCTAACAGCTGTGGTACTGCTGTAGTGTCCCACCACTCCAGTTACATGAGTTGTACAAATAGCCAAAAACAATAGCAACCACAAGCTCAACAATGATCCTGCCTTAAGGACTTTATAGTCTAAAATTTAAGGCAAAAGACAATAAAAAGAGGGAAGGACAATGAAATTATGAAACCAACCGTCAAGCTAATGTTGTATTACTATTCACAAAAAAAAACCATAGAAATTAAAATTTTAAAAGGGCTTTTCATGTATTAACAGGTTGTTTCTGCCAAGTAGAAGTTTCAAATAAGAGTCAGCACCAACATACATGTTTAAAAAATTAGTATGTTACCAATGAGGGCTGATATGATGGTTCTGCTAAAGAAAGTGTCAACTTCTTTATGAGAAACAAGAGAGAAGGTGCCATGAAAGACATAGAGTTTGGAAACAGGAAGTAATTTAATAGTGTGGCCAGTGAAATAACTGACATGCTGTCACATGGAAATAAGATAATCTTTGTAGGAGACTTCTGAAAAAGAAGCTGTAGTAGCCAAATGGGTGACAGAATAGGTAAGGCTTTTATGTGTGTGGATATAAAGCTGTAATTTGGATATTTGCAGGAAATATCCAGAAGATCTGAAGTTTGAATGTGTGAGTACTCAGAGAGGGAACTAAGTCAGAGATGATTCACCTGTTACTGGCCTGAAGGACTAAAAGGATGGTGGTCCACACTGACAGGGAAGGCATACAGAAGGGAGGGGAGTAGTATGGCTGTAGTAAACTGAAACTCATGTTCCAAGGAGAGGTAAATAAAATAATATGGGACTGTAGAGGAATAATGACCTCAGAGGGATGCAGAAGGTGGGGTTTGTATTTGTGGGTGGCATTATCCAGCTGAGAGGCAAGGGGCAACTTCCCCAGACTAGGGTGAGCACCACCAGCCTGAGGGTTACGATTTGCATTGATCAGACTTTTGGGAGGAGGTGTTTGAAGGGGCTACAGAAGAGGTAAAGAACAGGGAGACTGGCTGGTAAAGAAAAAAAATATGATCAAAACAAAGAGGATGATGGATTGTGTTTAAGGTAACTGATAGATCAGTGAGCAATAGCAGGATGGATATTGAATCAGAGTTGAGCTGAAGAGCTTATATGTTGCTTTAATAGGGGGCTGCAAAGGAAAGAAAACTGAATTGGTCAGGAAACAAAAAAAAACAGTAGTTTGTTTTTTGATGCATATTGGCATTTTTTTTTTCTGAAAGAAGACACCTTTTTAAAGTTCTGCATACATTGCAAACATTATACTTCAAGTTCTTGCCAAGTCACACTTATCTCCTTTTGGGGCAGGTTCTGTTAATCCTCTCTAAAGTGAGTGTCACTTCATTCCATATGTAACTGCACAAGGGAAATATGTGCAGCACAAAATACTTGAGAGACACAGGGCAATAGGATGTAGTCCTTCTGTCACAGGACGAGTTGGGGGTGAGTGACACAATGCACTTCACTTGTGTGAAAGAAATAGCAATAGGTTTTATTGATAATGACAATGGTTTCATGAGATTCTATGGCAAGGTCACTTATTTACTGCATGGGGATTCAAATAATATGCAGAGTTATCAACGGCACCCTCCCATTGGGTCACAAGGTTCATATTGGACCCCCTTACTTTCCAAACTCCTTCTGAGAGGAGTCTGGGTGTGGCTGGATCCAATCCTAGTCCCAGACCTGGTCAACAGTTTATGACTAAGGGATTTTGTGCACAGTTACATCAGTAAAGTTTACAAGTTCAAAAAGAGCACATGCTATAGTCACTTACCACAAATCTGTTGTGGGAAGGATCTCTCAATCCCAAGGAGTATCCTTGAGAGGCATCCCTGCTCAAGGGGAGATCCTGGCATGCAGCCCACTGCCATACAAGAAGAGTTCAATAGACTCTCAAGCTGTCCGCATATTTATGGGATAAGATGATTGATTTATAGTCATTCTTTCAATTCAGAAAGACTTTTGTCTGGTGTACACACAATTAGCCTTATCTTTCCCCATCAGGATGCAGCCATCAGGACTGTTATTGATGGTTAATGTCTGAGTAGGGGAAGAAATCAGGGAGGCAGCCACCAGGATCAGATAATGTGGTAGCTAACACCTGAATGGTGCTATGTGCGTAAAGTCAGGTTGAGCTGGGGAAGGAGCACATCTATCACACCTTCACATATCTAAGTCTTAACCCTGTGAGAAGATTTTGCACATCTATGTAGGTCTCAATGAGTTCAGCACATTCACAGCATATTTTGAAACCTCCTTCACAGAAATCTTGTTTATCTAGTTTGGAGACTTTCTTATGAGGGAGTCTCATCAGCAATCCATAGCAATGCAGCTCAGTGAGTTTAGAGGATTTAAATAGAAATAAATGTTTTTGTCATCTTGTAAGTTACTCATACTTCGTAGAAATATTTTGGTGTAAATTTTGTCTTGCAGACACTTTTCTGAGCCAGATATTCAAGGTGGAGGTAACTTTGACTTAGCTTTTCTCCTATTCTCCACTGCTATTTGGAATGAAATCCTTCTCTATCAAAAGGGCTTATGGAAAGTAATAACGAGATTATCAGCCATAGCATGTAGAGGGTACAGCAATACTGCGTGGCAGGTATACTCTGCAGTTCTGCTACTGTGTTTACCCACACAAACCTATTTGAAAGTTTCCTGACTCCTGCTCTGTCTGTGCCTTGGGGTTTCCTTCTGCATCAAGCTTGCAGGCACCAGGGAAAGCTGCACAATGTGATCTCATTTTGACATGCAATTAAGACATGGTCATAATTCATATCTAAATATCAGGACTGCAGAGTGCATCTGCCTTGCATTATAGATACATCTGGAACAGTAAGGTTAGCTACGGGAAAAAAGGAGGAGGAATTTGCAGCTGCCATGCTGTACATGTCTTTTAAGCTGTTTTTAGGGAGCTCTTACCACCATGGTGGTATACTTATGTGATAAACGGGTTGTAATTCGCAAGATAAACAAAGTGATAAGGATACTTAAGATGGTGCCGGTTGTAATTTGCAAGTGACCAGGATACTTAAGCTTCTATCAGCTAGGGCAAAAACAAATAACA
>JAUBNY010000701.1:738495-754978 GCA_032275445.1 Crypturellus soui
GGCTGTGTGCATGAGGTCGGCTTCTGCACAGGATGTGTGAGAGGGACAAAATGTTTAACACTTTGCAGTTTCTCAGGGTTGCGTTTATGAATGAGAGGTCTAGCAGCACCATTTGCTCCCTGGTCCTGCCCGCCCTGGCTGTCTAGCCAGGAACATGGAGTTTCGATGCTCTCTCTCTCTCGGAGGCTTCAGTATCTGTTGTGCGCGGCCGATGGCCTGCGAAGTGCAGCGGGCCTGGCAAGTCTCTTTGCTGTCCTACGCACAGCACCTTCAGCATCACATTCCTTTGGCCTGGGCTTCAGTCATGGGCCTCCCTGTGGTCCTGTCCGCCAGGAGCCGGGCACTGGGCGCAGGGACGAGGCACAGGAGGGTGTTGGTCCTCGGCAGGCACAGGGGCCATCCGCAAAGAAAGGAGCCCTGCGCCGCGTGGGCTGCCTGGCTGCAAGGCACCGCTGCCCCTATGGCAGCAGGAGCGCTGCCCGCCTGGGGAGGCTCGGAAATGCCGCTGTGAGAGGGGCTGCGGGGTTGTCCTGCACAGTCTTCCCGGAGAAGACTGCATCTCCCACTGTCTTTTCAATTTAGAGGATGGTATTTCTAAAAAAAAAACTGTGCAACTTGCACAAGTTCTGCTACTCAGTGTAATGATCTTAGACTATGCTGCAGGTGTTCCTTCCTCTCCCTCTGCAAAAAATCCGCCCCTATGGATAGATTTCCCTCCTAATTCTTTTGTTTAGACAAGTACAAATACGAAGGATGAAAATTCATTCCTGTCTCTTTTCTCTAGGGGCGTTAGGGAGGAGCCGTGGGGCGCTGCTGCCCCGTGCAGCCAGGGAGACCACAGCAAGACAGTGTCAGATGAGGAATTTACCAGTGGCACCAAAGTTTGGTGCATTAACTCGCCATTTAGCCTGCTTTATAATGAAGCTTTAGTGCTCCTTTAATCCGCGCCACATGCGGATGACCTGAGCAAACCCTGTGGGAAGACAGAGCCTTGTTGTGTGCATGCGGAACAGTTGCTCCGAATCTGACGTACAGCTGTGGCCGGGCTTGTTTGGAAGTGAGGAGTAACTTGATCTTTTAATCTTTTCTTTTTTTTTTTCTTCCCTTCCAGACAGTTATTGTAAATAACAACTGTTTCTGAAGGATACCTGCCAGTGAGATTGAAATGTGTATTTTAAATTGAGGGCAATGATTTATGCTTGTGTTGTGAGGTGGTGTGCTTTTATTCTTATTTCTTTAATTTAAAATAAATTAAAAGGGATAAGAACAGATGCTGTGGGCCTAGCTTTCTGACTTGCATTAAGCAAACCAGGAATAACTCCAGCAAGATCAGTGGAGTTATGGAATAAGCAGGGTTATGTGCACAAATGCACCATGCAACTGTTATCCAGATATCCCAAAGTTTCTTCCAAAGCATCTGGTCTGTTTTAACAGATTGCAAAAGAAAAAAAGCTGAATTTCCAACTCTGTAATGAATTCTGCTGAAAATACACAGCAGCAGTAGTGCCCTTTATTCCTTAGTGTTGTTTTGGATTAAACACACCCACCAAGAGTGTATTACTAATTACCGTGTAAGAAAACTTAGTGAGGAGTTACTGTAAAACAAAACAAAACCACAGCAAGAGTGATACTTCTTGCTTCAAGCATCCCTGCTGTTGTCAGTAGATTTTTACATCCCTGGAACCCACTTCAGGGAGTCAGGAGACCTCATCTCCACACTGAAACAATATTACTCCTCTGCAACTTTAATGAACTTAAGATATGTTCCATTCTTTCCTGTTCAACAGCAGTTCTTGTCAATTCACATTATGGCTGAACACAACAACATGTTTATGATGCATGTTTAATGCATGTTTATGATGGGTGCATGTTTATGATGAGTGAACCCTAAAGCATGCAGTGATTTGGATAGACATCTAAATTCAAGGGTTTGACCTGTACCAAAAAATCATCTTAAATATTTGGTGCCTTTGCAGACTGTCAGCCTTTCTTTGCATACTCCATCCTCTTGCAACTCAGTTCTATTTTGGCAGTGGATTAACTTCATAAATTAGCACTGTAGGATTGTTTTGTGTGTTTTATTTTGAGAGGGGGGAGGTGGGCGGGAAGGGTGATGTGAGGAGAAGGTTGGTTTTACAACGTAGCACTGGGATGCAGAGGAAATGCTCTTTCTCCTCTGAGAGAAGACACAAAACAGTCTTAGCTTTTCTCCTCTTGTTCTTCGTAGGAGTATTTTGGAGTGAAGCAGACTGCACTGCAGTCGCTCTGAAAATGTCTCGTGGCATTCAGAGACATCTCTGGAGACTGCATCCTGGAATGTACTTGAAGCTTCCTCTTTGCCTCCTGTGGGAGTCTCTTAGTGTGTTTCCAAAAATCAACCTGCTTTCTGTGTACTGCCTATCTCCTGGGAACCACTAAAGTGTAGTACATCCAGGTCTTCTCCTGTGTATGTGTTTTCCTTCCACGCAGTTTGCAGCAAGAGCACCAATGGAAAAAATAAAGAAATGAAAAAGTAGACAAATAAGAGGGCATTATTGGCCTCTTCAGAGATTGCTCAAATCTCTTAAAAATTATTAGTAGTGACACTGTGGCAATTCCTTGTAAATGAATCCCTAGACCTACATTTGATTTAAATAATGGTGTAACATCCCTGGTATGCACCATGCACATGATTATTGCCACAGTGCCAAAATCGGAGTCATAGTGACCTAAGGGTGGCTTGCAAATGGAGATTAGGAAATTTAAAATTCGTAAAACAAAACATTTGCAGAATTGGAAACCGAATTAAAATATTTAGATTCCTTATCTATGCAGAGTGGCCATCATAGCAAATAGCCTTAGGAAAGGTGCTGTAAGTCTTTCATGAAATACGCTGTGTGAGATTGTTACATAATGTATGCCTGAAAGTGTGTTTAAGTAAGTGAAACACATCTCCTGCTAAATTAAAGAGAAATTTAAGGAGATCGGGTACTTGCAAAGGACATGAGAGGGAAGAGACCTCCCAGAGTCACACACAGACTTGCTAGAATTCGCTGCAATCTGGACTGGCCTTGGATTTCCTAGGTGCACAACAGCCACCTTCAGAGAGTGTCAGAGAAGCACGTGCCCTACGTTATCTCACCTAGCGAGGAAGACTCTTCCCAGAAAATGATCACTTTGCCCTGCCGGAGGAAAGGAATTAGTGTCCCAGTGTACCCTCTAGAAAGAAGAAAGATTTATTCATGAACTACCTCAACAGACATTTGCAAGTTGGGTTGGATGAAGCATCCCTCTTTTTCCCCAGGCAGCAGTAGACAGATTTCCTTTTGGCTTTCAACAGGAGGGCATCCTTCCGCCTTTAAAGAGCGGATGCAATGGATATAGATACCATTTCTGTTGCTCTTTTGTGCATTCCTACCTTTCTTCTTGCTCTCTAGAGCAATGCAGAAAATTAGTAAGGAAGGTGAAATAATCCCTTCCTCTTTACTGGATGAAAAGATGTAGTTTTAAGCAACATGGCAGCTGGCCTGTCCATCTTCTGGCTAACAATAGCAACATACATTTCCATGCATTTAGTAAAAAGCCTGCGTGAAATTGGAAAGAAGTTGTTAGTCAAGAGAGAATGCCTGAATAAGCTGAGTCGTTTTGCTATGTCAGGACTGGTAGATGTTAGTAGCTTGGTTTTCAGAGCCAAAAGAAGATAAACTGGTAGTGGAAAGAATGGTTGCAGCCCAGCCTGGGCATGGAGTTTTCACCAGGTGTCACGATCATGAATCTCAAAAATCAACTGTCAGCACTACCCAGCCTACCACAACAGACCAGAGGAAGTTCTCACTTGGTCTTGGCATCAGGCAGTGTGGCAATGCCTCAGGGTGGCTTCTCGAATTACTCCCTTTTGCCTGGACTTTGCATTCCCATATCCATTTACACCGCCCTCCGCTGCTGTCTGCTTTTCTGGTTCTTCACCTGGTGCCCAGTGGTCCCGCCTGGGCCTGGGAGGATGTCCGTGCCCGCTGCCAGCCAGGGTGACCAGGCAGCCACCCTGGCCCCCGGGATGGCCCACGTGTCATTGGGCCACCCCGCTTTTCAGAAATTTTCGTTCTTCTCAGCAGCTTCCTTACCTTTATTCAATCCGTTGACCAATATTACACTGTTTTTCACTCTCCTCCCAGTTGGTTGTTCATTGATGTACTGCTGAATGTGAAATTTTGACCTGGTGGCTGGCTCAGTAGATTGCTTACATCTCTTATTAATTAGGAAATGTTTACACATGAAAATTCAGATGAGCATTTTGTTTCTTTTTGAAAGTAGCCAGTGGTTTTAATTTCCATTTTTAAAAAATCACACACTGCTCACAATACTTTTTTTTTTTTTTAATGAATGATTGAACCTAAGCCAATGTTTCTACAGTTTTAACAGAGCAGCGTTAGAACTTGTAACAAAGATGCTCCTAATACCAGCTGGGCTATAAGTTATAAGTCTACTTAGAAAGTTCGCCTATTTTTTGGCACAGTCTCTGATACACACTCTGCAGTCAATCACACTAAAGTGCCTAATAACAGATGTGGCAATTAAGCTGAAGAACTCTGTCTCCTCCTTTAATTTTTATTACAGAGAATAACAAAGTACCTCATTAAATCCACCATCATAGAGATTTTTTAATTTGGCATACAAATGTCTGTAAAAAGTAGATCTCTGAATAGGATGCCTTGTTACTAAAGGTGCTATGTCAGACAGTGCTATGAATAGGCTGTTTTTGTAATAACAGATATGTGCTCGTGCTGCTGGTGCCCCTTTACATCCTATGCCACAGAGATACAGATTTAAAGAATACCGCATGTGTCCTAAAGGATCATAATTTGGGGGGGTTAGTGACCTGTGCTCAAGTTAATAAAAATGCAGCCTTGATTCTTCTAGTTTGAAGTTATACCCCTTACAGCAGGAATTAGCACCACGCACCACTGTTAGGAAGATTTCAGATAACCTGGAACCAAAGTAAATTAACATACTTTAATAGGAGAAATTAACTTGAAAAAAATATTAATTGCAACCAGAAAGGTCTTCTTTTGATTGCTACAGTTTCTAAGGCAATTGCCTTCATTAATTTCTTTTAATGATGAACCAGGCACTCTTTAAAAAAGAGAAGAGAAAAAAAAAGAAATTAATTTAAGCATCTAAGGATTTGGGATGTCTTAAGGAATTGTGGTAAGAGAAAACTGAGGCTAATATAAATCACAACTGTAAGCTTTTATATGTATTGACTGTTACTATGAATAAAATGTAAAGTTGTTTATGTTGTCATCGCTGGCAAGCACATACTTTTTAACTAGCAATCACTAGTATTGTCAAGAGTTTTATTTTGTAGAGTTTTATATTTATTCACTAAAGTAACATGTCTTTCCTCCAGCTTCAACTGCTTACCTAAGAGTATACTGAGTGTAGGTCTATGTGTCTGTGCGCAGGTACACACATATATACACATGTAAATTGCAAAGGATTGTCCCAGATCCTACAAACAAAGATTTATGACTTCATGGATTTTTTAAAGAGGATAAAAAGTGCTCAGTGTAGATATCTTAAGTGTTCAGCTACTCCCTAAGCAGCTGTTCACTCTGTTATTTGTCTGCAGGTATTAAAGGGCACAGATAGGAAAATGAGACCAATTGATGCTATCACCCTGTAATATCAAGGAACCGTGCAAATCAAGGTGCTAAGGAAAGGCCAAGGCTTGTAGAAAGAGGGGCTTGCAGATAGGAAAAAGCTTGGGGGGAAAAAGCAAGATAAAACAGCCGTCACCATATAAATGCACACCATGCACTTGATGGCATCTTACCGGGGATTTTAGCAGTAGCATATTTAGTGTGGTAAGAAGAGAGAGAACCCTGGGTGAGAAATAAAATGCCTAGTTGGGAAAATGGGTTTGCTATAGCATGTGGTGGTCTGGAGAGCACCTTGCATTTACTCCAGCTTGGATCACACCTCAAAAGATGCAGCGAAGGGAGCTCCCAATATTGTTCAGCCACTTGACTACGAAGTGTCACTGTCCTGTGCATTGCTCATTCTCTAGGATGGCCATACCAGCGCAGTGCCTAGTGTCACTCAAGCTGTTCAGAATTCCCTTTGACTTTAAAGGGAATAGAGTGTGTCCCTCTAACTGTGGTTTTGTTCTAAAAATGAAAATTAACCATGCTCTTTGGTTTCGCATTCTAGTCCTTTTCCTCTCTGAGGAGAAGCAAAGGAATGCTATCCATTCTAACCTTTGCAAATGCCATTATAGAAGATGAAGGAAATTAATGTTTATCAGGTGGATGAAAACATTTCTGGGTTCCTTGCTTATTTCCTACCAGCCCCTCTGCCTGTAGCTTAAGCCTAAAGTAATTTTAATGGTACCTGCCATGGACAGCTGCAGTGACAGACCACTGAGGGTAAAAAATGGCCAGATGTGTATGCTTGGCCAGATGTATACCCTTAAGGAAAGTTATTGAGTTATTTATCATAGTAGGTGTTACTAGTGTACAAAAAGCTGTGTTTATTACAGAATAACAAGTTTAAAAAAATGCTGTATCCATTTTTTAGCACAACCCTTTAATCAAAATAAACAGAGATCTGAAGATATCCTTTACAAAAGCAAATATGGGAAAGAGATATTATGGATGCAACTGTAAAAACTGTGTGGTTGCTGACCGTTTGCCTGGGACAATCCTGTGGCTGCCTAACTGCAGATTCCTTCCTTCCATTTCTGCGGAAGTATTCATTTCTGGTTTTATCCTCTCTGGACCATAGCTGTCGTGAATGTTATTTCTGTCACCTCAAGTACCAGCTATATATGCAATGTATCACTTCCAGTTTTATACCATTGTACAAAGGAATATAATCACCAAGACTTGGACAATTCCTTTAGCTTCCTCTTCATTTCTGTACCTATTTCAAATGTGTTCTCCCACCTTTATTTTTTTTTTCTTGTTCTTAACCCCTTTCAAAAATACTTCTCTATTTTTTCCTTCCCCTATCATACCTACTTCCTCTCTCTCCCACCTACTCTCTCCACATACATTTCCATCTTAACAGGCCCAGGCTCTCTTGTAACTAACAAAATCTATCAGTCTGCAGTTCCCCATACATGACAACCATTTAATAAATAAATAAAGCACACATGACACTGTCAGCTGTTTATACTTTCTAATTGCTAATAAATTGTTATAATTTGTGAACAAATTGTTGCTAACAATGTTTCAGAACACTTAACTTCCCAAATCATCCAAGGAACTTCCATTTGCACAGAAGGCAATAAGGAAAAAGTTATTATTCCAGTTCACTCCTGGTTTCATAATTGAGACTAGGCATCTCCTATAAATTCTGAGCACCGTGCTGTGTTACAGACTTCAATTTTCAAAGATTAGGGAAAAAAAAGTTAATTAACTCTGATGCCATCTTATTCTAGCAATCTAAGCGTCCTCTGAGCATTTCAATGCATTACATATCAGCTTTCTCTGAGCATTTCAGTGCGTTACATATCAGCTTTGCTTTCCACCTCCAGCAATCTGGTTCAAAGCATCTATGATTCATTGCACAAGACCCTCTCATGTTAAAGTAAATCCCAAACCTACCAGCGGAGGCATTATTTGATAATAAAAGGAGGAGCTCTGGGCTGGCGTGGGGAGGAGGAAGAGCTCAGGGGTCTGCACAGTGGGTAAGGCAGCACACGCCTGTGGAGGTGGTGTGCTAACATGCTGTTACCAAGTGCAAAGTGAATACATAAAATATACAGAAGTTACTATAAATAAAATTATAAAATAAAATATATAAAATAAAGGCTGCTCAGAGAAGTTGTGAAGTCTCTTTCTCTGGAGATCTCCCAAACCCGCCTGGAAGCCACCCTGTGCCCCGTGCTCTGGGTGTCCCTGCTGGAGCAGGGGGTTGGACTGGGTGATCTCTAGAGGCCCCTTCCAACCTCAACCAGTCTGGGATTCTGTAAAATAAAGGCAAGCAAAAATATTCTGCTGTCAGACAGGCAGTTTGATCTCTGAAAATCTGTCCAAACTTCACAAAAAGTAAGACATGACTATTAAAGGCTGCCCTACTAAAACCACTTTTGCTACATGCTTTTTACTATATGGGGAAGAAGGAACCTGCTCTGGATTCCAAGTTTTCCTGCAAGTGTCCAGCTCCAGACTGCTGTTATCTAGGAATTTGACCCTGAGACAGCCTGTGAAGGTTTTCAGTGATCTCTTCTGTGACCAACATTTACAAAAATGGTTAATTATAAATTCTTTTCAGGGACTGTTTTCTTTTGCTTGTTCCTCCTCATGACACATGTAACTTCTTTGTGCAATCACATATGCTCTTCTTTCATTATTTAGCTCAGGGTAAAGGAACATTAAGCATCTTGAGGAATTTTATTTGCTTTTGGTCAGAGAGCCAAATGTTCAAATAACAGATTATTTTTTCTGTAATCCCCCGATCAGAAATGGGTAATAAATATACTTACTTGACATGATTTTATGCAGTTCACTTAATGTTTCCTCTGCTAAAGAAGATATATCAGACTTTGTATTTTAGCTGGCATTTCATCTTCTGAAAGTGTTCTTTTCAGATAAGTTAGTTTGGATTCTAGACAGCTTTAACTGTCTTTATTTGGTAACTTTTCATTTGGGTGGAAGCTAACTGGACAGCAAGGTTGGGCAAAAGATTTATTTGTTAACCATTCATCCTGTAGACTTCCCACGTGAATAGTCCTTAAACATACCGTTCCCCACACTGTAGGTAGCTTCTACTGTCAGCAGTTGGTATTCTCGAGACCACTGCTCCTTGTCTGCCTGGAAATCTCTCTTTGTGTCTGAACAGAGCTCTGATTTAGTGGGCAGTGAGGTGACCCCATACTCGCAATGTTTGGCAGCCTGCCCCAGAGGAATAAAAATCAGTCCATCTGCAAAGGGCCTGGCACGCCGGCGTTGTCTTTGCCATGCCTCCCTGCCCCATTCAAGCTTGACTCCCACTGAACTCGCCTTCCTTCTCCTTTTAATACTGATCTGAGGGAGGGGAGGGGGACTGATAAACGAGTTTATCATCCCTGCTGGCTCACCGCCTACGGAAACTCTTGCTGTACAGAGAGTGCGGTGCACGGGACGGAGCGAATGTTGTGGGCCAAAGAGAGCCTCACTTCTCAGCAGGCCAGAAGATCTTACGGAAACTCTCGTTCAACCTTTTGCAATAGGACTACACTGTGAAAGACAGTGACCCGGTTTGTGGTGGCGGTGGGTCAGCGCTGTGTTTCTGGCCTCCATCGCAGCATGGTGCTGCAGGGGACCTGCTACCCGCAGCACGCGGTGGTGGCACGGCTGGAGCAAGGCCGGGCTGCTCCGAAAGGCTCCAGCCTGTGCCATTACCCGGTTCCATTCTGGATATGGAACTTCCGTATAATTGCGGTAAGAGAAGTTATTTAACACTTCTTGTGAAACACTGTGCTGTGTGACACCTGTGGACCTCTCCAGCCTTCCACCAGAAAGTTGTCACGTTGAAGTAGAACTGAAAGATAAAATCATGCTTGGGATAAAATAATAATTACTATTTTTATTTTTAGAAGTTCCTCTTCCTCTTTCAAGTTTATGTGAAATATCCTATAGCTTTAGAAATTACTGGATGTGAGAAGTCATATGTACATATAGAAGCGCTATGATTACATAAGTCTTGTTTACTTAGAAACTGATGTTAATTAAAAAGACAGAAAAATAATCTGCACTATTTAAGCTGGAGGAAAACTACAACTCATTACTGTTTTCTTAATAACATGATGCTGGAGAAAAAAAAGTAGCATTGTATGAAGATCTGAAGTTTGAGATATCGCCGTTTATGAGCCGCTGAAATAAACAATATTTTCCATTAAAAACCTTCTAGTATTAGAGAAAGGATACCTGCCTTGTCTTGCAGGCATAATTTTTTAACTGGCATAATGGGCTGCCATATCCAGGTAGATCTACGATCTGAAAATACTTGGTAGAAGACTGAACATAAGTGAAGTGGAAACCTGGAAGATTTGTTACTTTTGTGTGCTAGTATATGAAATCAGGAAATTACTGCTCTGTTTTGGGGTGGAGGTTTCTCTGACTGAGTTACTGTGCTTTACGGCTTGTAGTATATTTAGCAAATTCAGCAAGCAAGGTTAAGTTGTCATTTTCTAAAGACGTATTGCCTGCCAGTGCATGTTTAAACGAGCAGCGAAGTTTGCAAGTAAAACCTAAGAGGGTTAGATTTGACATTTTCTGTCTCGCAAAGCGTCTCAGTTTTGCCAGGTGACCTGCACTCCTCTGTTTTGAGCCCTTAAGCTGGAGAAGCTTTTGAAGAAATATACTTAGGTGGCCGAGGAAAAGACCAGGCTCCTCTTCTTGGGGGGGAACTCCCTGCAGCACCTCCTGTCAGGACATGCCCTGTCCCTCCTCCTGTTTTTACAGGCCCAGCACGTAGTTCCACACGTTACCTGCTCCCGGAGTAAAACCGCTCTGCCCGTCTCTCGTGAGTTCCGCCAGTTCGCCCCCATCTTCCTGACACTGTGCGTAGTGTGGTGTTCATCTTGTGTTTTAAAGGCTGTAGCCAGAAGTACTGTTACTTCTTTGTCCTGTGGTGGGATGCCTCTGATGCGCAAGCAAAGAAAGGGTTTTAGCTGCTGGATTGTTTTGCAGATGTATATGTAATTTGTAGTCAATTTTCATGCTAGGTCACTCTAGACATTGCTACCTTCCAAATACCTTTCCTCTATTAAATGGCTCTATTATAGATTATTCCCTAGCCTTTCATTTAATAAAAATCACTTTGTGTATAGTTCTGGGTTTTTTTTTGCCTTTCTGTCTCCTGATAATAATAGATATGCTGCTCAGTATCATTGGTGAGTTTAGCGGTGGTATGCTGCTAATGTTTTTTCTACAGGTCGTTGATAAAGCTGTTCTATAAATCCGACTGTTGCTGGACTGATTTTTGGCCTCCTGCAGGACTGCCTTTTAACTTAATCATACCCCTAGTTATTTATATTTGCCTTGTTTATAGTTCTTTGTCCCGTCTAAGGTCTGTGTGCTAAAGTTACTATTCAGGCTTATTCCTATGAGTTTTGTGAGTGAGAATTCATGTGACAGTGTCAAGCTGACTTGCTCATTTCCAGAGGAAAAAACCCGTCTGCTCTTCACCATTAATTCTCTAATGTAATCAATAAAAGCAATCGTTTTTTTCATAGTCAGAGGTTAACATGAGACTAATCATCACTGACAAGATTAGGTCAGGTTCAAATTTTGCTTTTGTCTGTCACGAGAAGTTTAAAAAATGATTTTATAAACAAACTGTGCCCCTGCTAAAGGAGTTCTACCTCAAAAGTGAAAGCAGTATAATGATCTGAAAAACACTAAGTAGGAAGTGAAAAGAAGAACCAAGGAATTTGTTGAGAGAACATGCTTGTATGGTTCAAAAAGCTGGTATCTCATCTGGAGCCATCATGTCCTTTGACTGGTAGCAGTCGCTGAGTCTGTTATGCTGTCTGTGTCCTACTTTGGAGGTCATGAGGGTAGAAGAGGGGGGCTCCAGCAACGACTGCTTACTGCCTAAATTCAGTCTGAAAGTTTACAAATAATGAAGATAGGGAAGACTTTAAAAAAGAAAGAAAAGAAAGAAAAGAAAAAAAAAGCCATATATTTGCCATATAGGCAGGATATTGCACTATAAATGTAATTAATGTAATTAATAACAACTCATGGCATTACAGGCCACAGCAAATTAAAATACCTGTGCCATGTCACTGCAGAAAGACCAAAATGAGGGTTGTAAAACCTTAGAGTTACAATGTCAGACAACAAAAAGATTGTGCAAACTTGAAGTTCCTCTTTTAACTAAATAGCATGTTTCTGCTGCATGTTTTATGTTGCAGTGATAAAACTTTTTTTGCTTTTGCAACAGGAATGGAAAAGCTACATCAGCATTTCCCTTGGTCTTGGGTCCTTTATGTCATGTTAGCAACTGTGTCTATTCTCTGCTGCTCATGCAGGTCTAATCCTCTTAATTCACCAGCAGCACTTGGTTTTGCTGACCATGAAGTATTTCTTCACAGCCTTGAGCAACCTTTACTTTTATGTTTTGCATTGTTTTATCTTCCCTCACTCCCCAATTCCACCAGCATTTACATTTTGCTAAGAGAGAACATAAGCTACAGGGGAAACTGTGTGTGCCAAGCTGTGCTTCTGGCCCAGTTCTGGAAGATTTGAAAGATTCATTTGAAATTGTGTCTCTGTTTTCAGTACTCCAGTACGCAGAGGAAAAGCTTTTGTTGTTGTTGTTTTCTTTATTTCCTTTCCTTCCCCTCCCCCTTCTTTGAATCATGGACTCTGTGGAAAAACATCAAAACAGAAAGTGTCCAAAACTATCAATGCTGTTGATAGGTGAAGAGAAAACACCTACAAATGTCAGATAATGGGTAATGCTAATGGTCTATATTTATACAGTGCACTTACAGGCTCTTCCTCTACTTCCTAGAGAGGAAAAATGTGGTTCATGTATTTGCTCCCATCATTTAGAGGAGTACCACTAATTTCTGGGAGTGTTCGGGGGATACCTGTGCACCTGCTATACTTGTTAGTATATATGTTTGTTAGTAATTATGACGTGCCTTGGGGTTGTCAGCTGAATGTCTTAATATGACTATTACTGATGACTGTTAACACTTCCATTTGATTTAATAAACATACTGTGAGCTAAATTTATTTAATTAGATTACATAAATGTAGGGGAGTAATCTACTGCTGCTGTACGCAGCTGCACAACTTTCCTGTTGCATTTTGAAACCATGGGCCTAACTCAAAATCTATGGAAATGAAAAGGTCTCTGAGTTAACCAGACCCTGGCCTCACTTTGCACAGTTCCTGCCTTAAATGCCCTGCTGTAGTGCGAGGAACCATGCGCCCTGGTAACCTGAAGTCTATACCTCTGATACTGGAAATCTGACATGTGAAGGGACAATAAGATTTTAGCTTTCTCCCAAGGCATATTGATTCTGTTTAGTGGAAAAAAAAAAAAAACAGACCCGGCAGTAAAATGCCTTAGAATGGGTTAAATTAGTTTAGGGTTCAAGGTCATCACCAGTTCAGAGACTTTCACTAATCACTAATCAGAGTGATTTTAAAATATGTTTTAAACTTAAACAAGGTCTTGTCACTGCTATCTCAGCCAGCAGTTTTGCAATTTTGCTGTTTTAAGTGCAGCAGGAAACATTTCATGTTTATATGTGGACGTCTTGCAGGACAGTAGAGAGCATTTGGGAGACATTTGTCTCTTTGAAGTTCTCTTTCATTGAGGTCAATTGTGCCATTCACAGAGGAAAGCTTTGTGTGTTCACTGCATGGAGACAGAAAGTACACCGTATCTTGCAGGTCAGATTAGCTTTCTGTTCCAGCTTTGACTCTTTGCTCCCTCTTATGTCTCCTAAAAGCTCTTTTTTTTTTAATCGTGTAAAAGGCATACTCCGTGTGAGCATTTTCAGTACTGAAACTGCATATATTGTATACATATAGACAGTGAAGATAATTGTATTTTTTGTGAGGAATAGTTTAAGCAATGTATGATATGATAAGTGAGTCTTTGAACAGGGTATTTTGGTGCAAATTGTAGAAGGCAAGAGTTAAATGAGTCATCCATGTTTTTTATTGCTAATATAAACACTTTAGCAATGCTAATCAGTTGTACTGATTTTCTGTTTTGATTTTCCTTAATAATTAAGCAAAAGATCTGGAATGCAATCAAGTTTTACACTAGGGGGTTCATGCAAATGATCCTTTTTTTTTTCTTTCATTTTAAGTTCTGTTAAATATATCCAAAAGGAAAGTTACTGAAGTTAAAATAAAACAGAGGAATCCAGTTTACTGTCTTCATGTAATCGAAATGACTGCTTTTAATGAGGGAGATCATCACTTTACTCAAATTATTCACTGAAAATACAGCTGCTTTAATTCCCTTTTTAAACAACTGCACTTTGACTACTGTTCTGTGCCTTGTACGTGCAGAGAGACAGTTACGACGCTTACAGAGCATGAAATGTTTTTCAGCAGCCCTGATTTTTCAAGAGGGATTTAGCAAAATAGGATCATCTCTGTTTTCTTAACCATTTCTTTTAGTGAAGCCCTCAGCTATTTTAAATATAATATTTTCTTTTTATGATTTTTTAAATATTGACTTCTTAAGAAGGTGCTGAAAAGTAAGACTATTTGATCGTATTTTCATCATCCAGTCAACTTTCTTCTCTTAAAATAAGCTGTTTATGTATGTTGCATTATTCTGTTTCATAACATTTTAAATAAGAAATTTGTATTTCTGATTAATGCATTAAAATATTTATTTCAAAATAAACACTTTGATTAGAAATTTATTTTATTGTTTACTAAAAATTAATTTCAGTGATACCATGTTTTTTTCTTTATCTCAGAAGTTGTGTAGTGTTAAAATTTGTGTAAAATTGCAGACATAGGGTTATTGAGAGAAGACTAGTATAGCTTACATTGTTACAAAAAAACCCTTTGCCAGTGTTCATTGTGGCATTTAATGGATTGACGCAGGTTAGACTAAAAGCATTTCAGTATGCAAATTCAAATCATATGCTTAAAAAAAAAGAGAGAAACCTAGTCAAAGCATTAGGATAGCCTTTTGGGTTTTATACTATTATAATAAATGTTCTGATGAGCAGAATGATTATTCTATTTGGTAATTGTACAACTGGCACAGGAGGGGGTATTTATGCAAACTGTTGGGAGTTCAATTTAAAAAGAGCAGGAACAATGTTGAATGCAGTGCAATTCTTTCTGCTAACATTTCAAAGCAGTCATTTCAATCCTTCCCCTGATAAACTGGCTTGCATGAGAATTATAAGGTAGTTATTTAAAGGCTCTGTACTGCTTTTTGCAAGTCTTGAGCACACTTTGCTCCTGCTGAAGGTGCCGTTCAGTATCTCAAAGGGCTGAATATTCCTGTGTCTGTGTCTGATTTCAGTTGTAAGTTTCCCTGAAAAAGCAAACATAGTGACTCTGCTGGTGAGTCATTTGTATATTAGTTTTTGTTCTCCCGGTGTGGTGCCCGTCTGCCCCCAGCCTTGATGCCTTTGTGCGTCCAGCCTGGGCCGGGGCAGCTCCCACCAGCATCTGGGGCCAACACCAGCCGGTATTTTAAACTGGAGTCTGTTGTTCAGTGTGGACAAGCCATTGCCGTGTGGATTGGCTATCTGCACTTTGATGGGGCAGCGAGTGTCTCCATAAACATTGCTTGTTCACTGCCTTGCCATTTAGGAGGAGAAAAAATGCCAAATTGGAGCTGCCTGCGGCATAGGAATCCTGCTTCTGCTAGCCAACCTCGGTGCACTTGTGAAGTAGCTGTTGCTTTACATCATCTCAGCTGGGATTCCTGGTTTAGTGGACTGGTAGTTTCAGCTCCTTTTTCATTTGTATGATACCAGTAATGTATTATTATTATTTTTCTTCTAGATCACCTTTTGAAAAGATGGTTCTGCTTTTGAACTGCTTCTTTGGCTTCCCTGCTGTCTTTCTCTACCATTGGATGGGAACAACTTCATCTCTGAATCTTGAGGATCCAAATGTGTGTAGCCACTGGGAAAGGTAATACTTTCTTTTAGAGAATAGATGACACAAGTCTGATTATCTTGTTCTGTTTCAATTAATGCATTTTAAGTGATTTAAAGCTTGTGATGAACGTAAATGATGAATTGGGAATAATATTTTGCATTACCACATTGGCAAAATAAGCTCAAAAGACTCTTTCACACAGTCTTCATGGTAGGGGTACAGTGCAAAAACACTTTGCAGTGACACCAGTAACATTACATTACAGAACCGTCCAGAGACTTCTTGTGAAGTGTGTGAATAAAAATAGCAGTTTGCAATTTAAATGAAAAGGAGACTTTTATATATGCAGAATATAATTAGTCATATTGGAATTTGGCCAAATTTGATTATGCTGATTCTTTCCTTTTCAACGTTTCCTGAATCTAAATTAAGATTTGTTTAATTTTTTGATGAGGTTCAGAAATTTATAATGTACTGCTATAAATTCATCAGTCTAGTTAGTCCGTTCCTTCACCTGATTTCACATTAATTGCAAGTTGAATAGGTAGGGAAGATTAAGCCATAAGCATTTGTTGTACTAGTTTTCTTGGGTAAAGATTGTAATAATGGAACTGTACCTTGTGGCCTTATTATTACTTAAATATGACCGTAACTCATTAGCTGGTTTTTGAGACCAGCTTTGAGGCGAACTGCTCATTTGAGGATTGCATATGTTTCCTGAATTTGGGGTAAATAGTATGTTGTGTTTAAACACTGGGAGTGCTCCTGAGCCACCGCAGTTGTAGCTTTGCAAAGAAAGTTGAAGCTCTTTTATGTATTATTATTATTTTTTTTTTTATGAAGTCTGTGTACATAAAAAAGCACTTAAAAGATTTTCCCCAGCAATCTCTCTGGGCTTCACATGAAAT
>JAUBNY010000701.1:754988-779620 GCA_032275445.1 Crypturellus soui
ATGAGTATCTAGTAGCTACCCCTCTAAATATGTTGCTCTTTACCTGCTTCATACTGTGTGTAATAGTCAGGCAAAAGTCTGGGATATTATTGAATGCTATTCCTAGATCTGTATGCCTTCTGTTCGCTGTCTTTACATATAAAAGCATGCTTGAGGGAAGCTGCAATAAATAAACTAGCCCACGCACCGATAAAACACTCCTTACGAATGAACGGTGATGGCAGCACAGAACAGAGCAGGCGCTCAGAAAAACAGGAAAGCGCAGAGCCTCGGCAAGCAGCGCCAGCCCGCAGGCATCGCCGGGCCCGGGCGGACAGCTGGTGGATTAGACTCGCTTGCCTTTATTTGGGCACAGGGAAAACAGGGAGTCCAAGTTTTGGGCCCTCAGGACAAGCCGATCTGGATGTGTTTTCTCTCAGTGTAGGTGATGACAGTAGCAAGACAAGGTTGCGGCTATTACCCTGCAGTAGGTGCTAAGAGGTCAGAGACACTGTAATCGAAAGCCAGATGGGGTATATAATTAGTAAGTGTTTTGACTGGTCCTGGGAATGAGTACTGGAGAAAAAACGTACCATACATTCCCCGTTTGCTAACCCCATTATGCAATCAAGACCTGCGAACAGTCTGCTTAAGAGTTTTCTAGGATAATTCAATATTTTTCTCTTTTGCAATGGAGCCCTGTGCCTTTTGCCTCGCATATTACTTTGCAGCCTTTAGGTTCCAGAGCACATATCTATTTCTACAATACTGCGCTTGTAACTTAGCAGAAAATAGTATTAGTTCAGTATCGTATTGCAGGGAAAAAAAATCTTTATTAAAAATTAACCCACCAAACAAAAAGTACAGATTCAATGCTTTATAATTTCTGATTGCTGAATAGACTGCTATGTGGCATGTTTCCTCTAGTTTCAAGAATTATTACTTACATATATTTCTCTTTCAGCATTCAGTTCAGTACCTTGATGCAATTTTTCAGAACTGAGAGGTTAGGCTGTGGATATAGATAGAGTTTTTAGAAGAAATTTCTCAGAAAATCCAACCAAAATTTTCCATTTTGTACATTAGTAGTAGAAAAAAACTATTTCTGTGTCTCCTTCTTGTACTTCAGTCGTACAGACTCCAGCAGGCCATTTGTAATTGCTTACACAGCTTTGCTTGTGAACGCTGGATCACGTTTTTGCCAGACTCCTTGCCTTAGGAAGCAAAAATCTTTATTAGATGCTCTACTAAGATTATAGAGTCTCTGTTGTAAGACTTTACTAGTTGTATGGTGTTATGCATACTGTTAACGTGGACACCTCTAGGTGTCATTGGACTTGATAAAAAATGTGTTTAAATATGTGATTTGTTATTAGTTGTAACTACACCTACTTTCCAGGACAGTGTAAAAGACTAATCAGACTGTACTGAAAAAAAAAAAAAAACTGCTCAATAATCTGTCTACTTTCTTTCTCTCCCCAGTTATTCGGTCACAGTGCAAGAGTCATATCCACATCCTTTTGACCAAATTTACTACACCAGTTGTACTGACATCCTAAACTGGTTTAAATGCACGCGACACAGGTGACGTATTATCATTAGTACTGCCAAGCTACTGATACAGTGGGCATCTGTAGAGGTTTTGTATGTTAAAGTCAAGTAAAGTATATAGGATATTTTAGCTATATTGACTAATTGATCTAACTATTATGCTCTATGATAACTGGAAAATGCATTTATCTAGGCCAAGCAGTACCACATATGTTTTATTGGCAGGTCAGGGTGCATCAACCTGTAGAATGCTAATAGAAAAATGAGGGATTAGGAAAAAATGGAATACACTAAAATAAATGCCCCCTAGATCTGGCAAAGAGCATGTGGTCAGAAATATCGTATGAGGCATCTCTCTGCCTTGCTGCTCAGACCTGTACGTTCTGCGGAAAGTATGCGCTACTTGCTAGAGAAGTAAAAAGATTTGCTAAAGGAAACTCCCTGTTGTGCCTTGTGATAGGTAAGCAAGGAGTGAATGATTCAAAACCGGCTTATACAGCTGTAAAAGCCATTTTTCTCAGGGGAATATGCCCAGAAGTGTGAATGATCAGAAGTGGGAAAGGTTCCCTGGGGCAGAGCAGCTGAGAGGAAATAGTTCAGTGCGTATAGAATGTGAAAAGCAGATACTGAGTTCAAAGGGAGATTATACTTTTTTATTATTATTATTATTTTTTTTGCATATGGTGCCTCTTAAATGCGTGCTGCTCTTTGCTGAGAGTTCAAATGTGCTGAGGTATTGAGAGGATGTGTTTACTGCTGTGTGCAGTGTGTATTCAGCAGCCAGGAGAGAATGGGGAAGGGATTTGAGGTCGCAGTGAAAAGCAGAGAGAGACAGTGAGGAGGAGAGCCCGCTTCTAGTGATGTTTGCTTGCAGCAGAAAGCAGCAATACTTTGCGGCTCTTACACGATGATTTGTCGCTGCTCACCACTGTTCTGCAGTCTTCATGAAGACAGTCCCTGGAGGTCCTTTTTTTGTTAATTGATACCTGTAATGATCTAGCAAACTAACTGGTATTGACAGCCTTTAATCTCCACCAGGGATGCTAATAACTAGGCGATGCACCATGGGAGATGATAATGCTAGTGGTGTAATAGTGCTTTGCGTACTGGTTAAGTACCTAAAAATTTTTAACCTCTTTTTTTTTTTTTATTACTGTCTGACCACCCACGGGAATAGGGTCTGTAAGGCAGAATTTCCAGAAGAAACCACTGAGACTGATCTCAGCAATAGATAAATCAAAGTTTCTTTTTTTCTTGAAGATTTTTAGGTTTTGCAGTCCTTTTATTAATACTTTTAACACGTAAGAAACTTACACACATCTAAAATGTGTAAAAACATAAATTGTTGACTTTCCAAACAGTGTAAATTATGTAACAGCCATTCTTTCTTTTTCCTTCAGAATCAGTTACCGTACTGCCTACAGACATGGCGAAAAAACAATGTACAGACGTAAATCCCAGTGCTGTCCTGGATTTTATGAAAGCAGGGAAATGTGTGTCCGTAAGTGTAGTTTCTTTTTTTGCTTTGAAATTCCTCTTCGGAGGAAGACCTGTGGGAGCCGAGTTACCAGGGGATCAATTATCCCATCAACGGTGCACGTGCAACACTCATTGAAGTCAATTGGTGTTGTGCACATGCAAATGACAGGATAATTGGACCTCAGATGTCTAAGTAACTAAATTTGACGTGATTCTTGCTGATGATCAGATGGCATTTTTTCACCTCAGACAGCACAAGTAGAGGTGTATTTTCCAACACAGTAAGTAAGTATTAAGTGCTAGACCAAAAGGGAATAGGAGGGTTTTCTCCACACAGGGGTCCAGGTCAACCCCCGGTTTTGGTGTGTCCTGTGGGAGGTTGACTGCAGTAGTTGCTGGAAGGCAGTGCTGTCTCTGTGGGTGGTGCATCCCTCCCAGTCCAGCCTTCCTGGAGTCCGGAGGGGGAACAGCTGTGCTCCGGGACGGGCAGTGGCCTGGACTCCGTCTGCTCCTCCCTTCCATGTGGCCTTGCACAGGCTAGAAGGGCCTGGTTCTTAAAATGACACTCATCCAAGAATGAAGGAGAAAGGCACAACGAAAACCGTGGGTGTGTTAATCCAGAGTGCTGAAAGGGTGTTGAAAGGGGTTTAGTGTGGGCCCGCTGAAAGGCTGTGCACTGCTGCACGGTGTGGGGTCTACTCGTTGCTCAGGTGGGCTGGGGTGGCAGCAGGGAGCTGCTGGTAGGTGAGCAGCTGTGCATGCAGCTTATCCTTGAATGAAACCGATTCACTAGAATTTCAAATTCCTAAATGTGTGCCTGCAAATGCAGATGTGTGCAGCGTGGACTCCAGCTATCACTTTTCCAGAAGTCGGTGCACTTCTCTCCCCATCTTTTTCTTGAACAGTTAGGCTCATCAGAGGTGGTTTTGTCTCCGCAACTGTCATTTGCTATATTGACCTGTGCATATAGTTTTATTAATTTGCATGGACAGAATGTACCTGCATTTCAGTCAAAAACAGCTGTAACCTCTCATGTTTTTTCAGCTGTTCTAGTTGCAAGACTTAAAAAGAGTGTTAGAACCTTTATGAAGATTAACTGAGATAGTAATTGAATTTTCTTCAAAATGTGGGGCCTTAGCAGAGCAGCATGCTGAGGGCAGGAGCGTCTGGGTTGAAGGGGCTGTTCTCAGGACTTGCTACCCTTCCTGAACAAACCCCGCGTGGTGAAATGAATGAAGAGAGCAGCTTTTGGGGAGAGCAATAGCATGGTCCTCGTTTGGTGGCTGGGCTAGCTCTTCTTGCCAGAAGCTCTGCTTCATGTCATGGCTGCTGCTACAACATATTTTCAGCCTAACTCTGTAAAGTTTACTCCTTGTTTTTTTTCCATGAATTAAGGATAAGAAAAACGAAGATATATTTATTGCTTTATTGTTCCCCTGCCGTTACAAGGATAGTTGTGCAGCATCATATTCAATCTATGGGCACACTTTGGAAATGAAATGTTTTGCAAAATAATGAATAACAAGAGATGCATCGTCACTGCAGTTTGCAACCCAGTTTTAGGAGAGAACAGTGCGGTAGATGAGTCTTCTGTCCGTCTTTACTAGTAAATGGTGCCTGAAAGTTAGCATCAATCGATACATTCAGGACAAATGCAAATTGATTTATTAATTTGTTTAGAGGTAGCTTTCCTGTTATGGTGAGGTGCATTCTGGAAATGGCCTATAGGATTTATTTACATCCTGGAAGATTATGTCTTGTGAATGTCATAGGATCCTCATATATAGCATATATATGCCATATAGAACTTCCTGATATTTCAAAAAATATCTTTGATTGAAAGTATATTTATGAGTTAAAAAAACACAGTTTTTAAATGGGTTGATCTACAATAAGATTAGCAACTTTTTTATTAGCATGTATAAAAGTCGTAAGAACCGAATTCCAACTATATTGAATTTATTACATAGTACATAGGATTATATAATAGGGTCACTATATAGTACATGTGAATTATATTATTTTCATTAATTACAGTATAGAGCAGTGGCTAATCTTATAAGAAACGTTGTGATTATGAGCTTCTTACGTGAATATAGCTTTTACACAGATATAATGTGTAGTACATTAATTCTGTATAAATACAGTAACATTCAGAGTATTATAAATAATGCAATAGTCTATATGAATATTGTATTTTTATAAATATAGTAATCACCAGAATATAATAAATTCAGATTACCTTGGATGTATTAAATTTTACTGATATTGCATGGAAAGTTGCCAGTGACCCAGAAGGCACTGAGATGCTCTTTGTCCTCATGATCTTCAGTTGGAGCTGAGGACTCTCAGCATGGGAGGAACTCAGTAATTAATACAGTAAGGCAAATACTTGAGGCTTTTTGCTGTTTCAACCAGCCTTTTTTCATAATGAACTCGTGCATACTAGAGTAGATGATGCCAGCATACATTGTGACGATATTGTTCATGCAGTTTATGTAAATGAAAAATAAGTGGGATGCTGCTATGAACTGAGATCAACCTGTAAGGCTTTGTATTATGAGAAGGACTCTTCTAGATCATTTTAGCAGAAATATCACTGGCAAAAAGCTAACACAAAAGATTTCTCAAAAAGAAAATGAGAATCCTATTGAAAAATATACATAGGTACATACCCCATTTTTATACTGAAAGATAAACGATAATAAAATCAACCTGCAATGTGTTTGATACCTTTTTTTTTGTCACTGCTGCTTCTCAACATCTGAAGGATTTCCATTGTTATATGGCTTTGTTTTTCCTGCCGTGTGAATTCCTCAGTTCTTAAAGACTGTGTAGAATATTTTTGCATGGAGAAAGCATGAAATATTTATGGTGCTGTTGATGTTTTGCATTTGATTTGTATGCTAATTTGGCTCCTAAGCTTAGGAAGTTCAATTAGAAATTTCTATTGGCAGGTGTTTTTGGAGGGCCACAAGATTTCAAACCATGTGGTGGTGGTGACTGAAAATGTGTAACTTTCTTATTGAAATACAAGTTAGGACTCCGCAGCACAAATAGTAACAAGTCACTAATGGCATAGGAGTAGGACTGGCTAATGGTAGCACCACTTCTCTGGTTGTGGTGGGAAGAGAGTTATGTGTCACTACCTGAAGGCATTGCAAGGATGTGGCAGCCTTATTTTGCTGAAGCCTCCAGACATTATATTCACAAGGATGATCAGTGATCAACAGACAAACAAAAACATCACCCAGAATGTAAGGGGTTTATTTTTTTCAGTCCAATCTGAAAAGATGACTTTGAGTTCTTGTTAAGACAAAAGATTTCTGTTGACTCCGGCCTTTCCAGAGGGCTTTGACCGCTGAATCTGCCGTTCAGTTTTCTCTTTTTGGTAAAAATTCTATTTGCATTTTCTGTATGGATTTGGTAGGTCAGCTCCTATATGGCAAAAGTACTACAGGCCTTTCTTATCTTTCACTCTAAATGAAAGAGAAATGTTGTACTGTAAACTGTCCAGACTCCAATACAGAATTTTAGCATTCTCATCCTTTAACTAATGCCACTGATAAGCTTGTGGGTCTCTACAGTACGACACTACAATTCATACTCTGCAGTATGAACAACCAGCCTCTCACGTACAAATGTGATTACTAATATCCTCAAATGAATCTTCACACCTTTTACCTGAGAAATGGACAGACAAGTTAGAGCAATGGCATAAGCAGTATCAGAAATAGGTAATGGTAATGCTAACAGCAGAGAGATCATGGTTATGTTTAGGTTGAGACATTTATGTGGGTTGTAGGATCCTGCCTTAGGTCTTTCTTTAGTTAAATGAAAGCTGTGTAAGAATACCTTAAATTGATGTGAATATTACACGTATTGTTCATGTGCAGCCTTTTCTATGGTACAAGAATGTTTGTTGAATTGTTCCTAGACATAGAATGGAAAATAATGTTTCAGTGTCTTAATGCATGACTCAATATCACTTTCTAAAATAAATTATCAATACACAGAACAAAATGATTAACAGAAAGATACAATCTGACATGCAATACAGAAATGAAAATGTATTTATTTATATGTGAAAATACACATTCTTTTTGGATCTTTAAAGATATGCAAGGTTTATTTTGCATGAAAAATGATGAATATTTGGTGCATATTTTAGTTATTTTTTAGTAGTTCTTTTAGAATATACAGGTGAGGTCTTTTTGATTCCTATTTTAAAAGGATTTATGCTTTCAAATCGCCTTCCCAAAATTTGGAATATTTCAACAGTTACAGAAGCTTTTTTTTTTTGTCCCCATAGTGATAAACCTCTGCAAATTACTCTTTTTGAAGAGTCTAAGTATCAAAATAGTACTGTAGTATAGTATTAGCAGGAATACGGAACACACAGAGTGTATCATACACACAGAGTGATTTCCTTTGTTGGAAGTCGTTTAACTGAAGGAAGTAAAATGGAGATTTATGTACAACCCAAAAGCAGATCCAGCTTGGTTACTCAGTTCTTTCTAATAGGAATTCTCTATAAAGTTGATAAGAATATTGTTTAATAGGGGATTTCAGGTTTTAGCTCATTCAGTGGTGTGATTTGTTTGCTTAATGCAGAAAGTCTAATTATGGAAATGAAGTTAATTCCCCTGGTCATTTACTCACATGGATAATTACGGGCAAAATATTTCAAGCTTTTAGTTGTGTTAATTGTTTTTTTTCTGGCTTTTCAAAATGAAAAAAAGCAAGCTGTAAGAAGGCATGCATAAGCTTTCATTGAAAATAAATAATCTCATTCCATTTCAAAATCTATTGCAGATTCTTCCATATCTCCTTTCAACCTGAGATATGTTATGTACAGCTGTCTAAATGTCATTTGTAGTGGTTAAGTGGTTTGTGGTTAAGCAACTCCGTGTCACTTTCTTCATCACAGAGCTCAGATTCATAAAGTGACATTCACAAATTTCTAGGTAGGCAGTTGAGTTGCAGTCTTTCCTGAGCTCCTTTCCATTGATACCATTGAAGCCATGTGACTCGTGCCTGAAAATGGCAACTCGACCTAAAACTTCTAATGCGTGTTACGCTTCTAGCTTAATCGCTTTGGCATGAGCCGCCGGGCAGGAGGGACGGAGCTGTGGCCTGCCGCAGAGGTGCTCGTGAAGCCCTCCTGTAAGCTCTTGCAACGGTGCCAACGTTTTGGGTGCGTGACATGCATTAGCAGGGCACTTTCCTTCGGCTGGCTACAAAACAGCAGTTACTGCAGCTGGGATGGACACAGTTCTTGGGGAGTCTTGCACTTGAGGTGAGGACTGGAGACCCTCCACCTCGTGCCAAAAGGATTTACGGGTGTACTAACAGAGGTTACTTCAGTTGCCTGGTGCTCTGCAAGCAAAGGATAGAAGATATACCTGTTGATTTTTAAAAAGGAAAAGATGTGATCCACTAAAATATCAACCTGCGAGTTTGATGAGGCCAAATTTTAGAGAAGGTTTTGAAGAAAATGGTAAGACACACAATAAAAAAGGACAATAGGTTGTAAAAGCAAATATGCAACAGTTAAGCTTAGATTTCCTTTCATATGGTAATTGATTTTCTTGACAAAGGAAGAAGATATGATTTATGCAGTTTACTGATGTCAGTGAATTTTTGGTGCTTCTTCACACTGCTGGGTACCACAGAGACTTTACATTAAGTTTACCACCTGCTCTTGCCCATAAATATTTTCTTGTGTCTTATAGTTGTGTCGGAAAATCAGCTAAGGAAGGTTCTCTATTCCTGATGGATTTTCATGCCTTTTCAGTATGTTCCTTTTCACATGGTTTTCATCTTACACGTTTTAGGTTTTGTAGGTTTTTTGTAGTAAATTCTGATTCTCTTATTCCCATATTCAGTGCAATAGTTTGGGAATAGAGACTGTATGATGTGAATGTTCACTTGGATTCAGTTGCCAGATATCTCACAGTTAGCCCCAGAAAATGCCAGAGAATATGTATTTATATATTTATATATTTATTATTATTTCAAAATCAGTTTTCACTTATGTCCTGGGTCCAGGAAGAAATCAGTCTTTGATCAGATGCATTTTGGGGTATTGAAAAAGTCTAAAAAAGAAATATTAAATATTTTATGTACATTATATATTTTTTGAAACATACTATAATTATCTTTCATCGAAGTAAAGAATTCTTCAGGATGGAAGTGTTTCTATATAATACATATTAATTGTTTTAACAAGTTTTATGGAAGATTTTTAAAGCAGTAATATTTATATGGTATCACCTCCTTCAGTAGACCTGATCATGTATTTCTTACATTGTTAGAGGCAGCTGAGTTTTGGATGTCAAAAAAACTATAATCATTATTCATAGAGTAAATGTAGAGACCTATTAGTGAGAGTCATGTTCTGCATGATCCTCTTGATTCAAGTTGTACTACAATGGAAACTGAAACACTACTTAATTGACTTAAGTGAAGCTCGTGTTGATTTAACTTGCTGTGTCTGACCTAAGAATACGTCTGTGATTTAAGACATTGCAGATATGCTGTCCCCGAATTCCATCTATTTCACTTTTCTTCTTTGTTCAAGATCCTTTTCTCAAGTATTGTGCGTGTACAGGCTTACAGAGCTAAAACCATCTAGGAAACTGCCTGCTGTGGTTTTACACATTTTTGCTTTTGTATTTCTTCTTTTCCTGTGTCACAAAATGTGCTGTGGGCTATAGCTTTTCTGTGTTTAGTCTCAAGAATTTGAATCCGCTCTCTTGGTATTCACTAAGTTATTTACACGTGTGCATGCGCAAAGACACGTGTGTGCTGCTACCTTGTGCTATCTTAGACATTACAGGAAAGATTTTATAAGACATTGGTTTTCAGTGCCCAAGGCGGTATTTATTAAGTAAGATTTTTTTAAAGATGCAAATAATTCATGCCTGCTTGTAGCACTAATGGAAAATTGTGCTGCATTATTTAAATTAATTCTTTTCATAATAAATAAATAGAGGACAATGAAATAGTTTTGCATTAGTATTTTATATTGTGTATTATTTAAAATAAATATTCTTACTGTTGATTTCAGACAAAGATAACTTTAATGCACTGATGAAATATAGGTTATTAGAAGTAAAAATTCAGAAGGAAAATTTAAGGGTGTAACAACATGTGGTCTGGATCCAAAGTAACTGAAGATTTTAGCAATACATATGATTGATCTCTGTGAGACTTTTGTTTTTCTGGGCCACATAATATATGAAGACACCCATCCTGACTCATTGTGTTTAATTAGAAATAAGTCAGAGGAAAGTTTGAAAATGTTTTTCCTAATTACTGTAGGGTATTTTCAATAGATCCAGAACAACCCAAAACAAAACATATTTAACCCCATTATATTTCTTTTGCAGACCAACCTTCTGTTTGTCAGCATTATTCACCTCCCGTTCTTTGGTATACTGATCAGGTTCCTATTTTTAAAGCATTATTGTTCTTTGAATTTGATAAAAAAATTACTAGTACGATATATTTTGCAGATTTATGTCAATTTAGTGATGAATATGATGTCAGCAACCTGTGCTACTGGTTGTGAATTTTTCTGTGTCAGTGGATTGCATTCTGATTTAGTTACAGCTGTATACTGGGTATAGAAACCATTTCTTATTTTCCTTGGAGTTTCAAACATATGCCTTATTTTAAGATAAGCTTAACGGTGAAAAAACGTATGCTTGAAAATAATAATAAAAAATTTTAATAAAAATTTTAAGACAGTTTACTTAGCACTTAGAATAAAGGTTGCAGTGATTCTTAAGTTTTATATTCTATGCATAACCTTAATTATCATTACTGTTTCATTGTGGTTATCTGAACTGGGCAACCATTCACAAAAAATCAACATGAAAATACTGGTGTACTGTGAATGAGAGAGAGATCCTTGATTTTGGATACGCATTTATCTCTTTTTGGCTTTGTGTAAGAGTTCTCTTGCAACCTATATTCTGTGACTCAGCTATTGACTTTGAATATATGCTATTTTCTCTTTGTTTAAATGCAAAAGTATGTAAGTTTCCCAACATCATTTTAGTTAGAACCTTCAGAATTCAGAAAGTGAAAGACATGGAAGTCAGCAGATGTGTTTTGAAGCAGGGCCATCAAAAATATTCATTTTGCTTTTAAAATATACTTGAGCCAATAGTATGAAAACGTTGGCTTGGACATGTTTCTCCTGGGAGGAGGAGTTTATTTTATTATTTTTATTTCTGTCTTTGACAGCTCACTGTGCTGATAAATGTGTCCATGGTCGTTGTATTGCTCCAAACACCTGTCAGTGTGAGCCTGGGTGGGGAGGACCCAACTGCTCCAGTGGTAAGTTCCCACCTGCTTCTGCCCTTCTTGCGCTCCTTTTCTGGTGTTGTTCTCCCTGTTGGGCAGATTGCCTCAAGTCAAGGGGCTTGGTCTGCTTTATCAAATTACTCTGCATCATCTGATTCTTCTTCCTTTGCTTAAAAACCACATCATGTGCCAATGCTAAAAACTGAGAGCTTTTTATTGTGCTTACAAACATGCCTGATGATAGTCCAGAACTTAGTATCTAGAAAATATAAAATACATTTGAACTGTAAAATTATCTCCGTTTTCTCTTCTGTGCACCAAAGATGGCGGTGAAAGATTATGCTTAAAAAATAAAAGCAAAGGCTTCCTCATAACCACATGGGATGGTAAGGGGGAATGGATTGGTGTCTTCCATGCTTGGTCTATGTCTCTGGTTGCTCAAAACAAGTCAATGATCAGGCTTAAAAAAACTATGAAGGCTGAGGCATTACATACAGGATACAAGAAAGTCCTGAAATAAGAGCTGTGATAATAATATGTATATATTTTTTCATTATAATGCATTAGTTATTCAACCTTCCTGCTGCTATACGCACTGTCTTTGGAACTGTCTCTTCAGGCTAACATTGCAAACATATTTGTCATTACAGTTATGTACAAATTAGGTTACTGTTAGTGACTGTCTGTTTGAAAGGGATTCATTTTAACCAGTGAATAAAAAACTGTGTTAAGATTATATTTCACAGACCATAAAAAGGTAACTTTGTAGGACAGAGCTGGTATTATAATCTAATCTGGGACAGATTATAATCAGTCTCTTAAATATAGGATTTCTCTAAAAACAATAACTGAAAACCTAGATTATGAGCAGAAAGACAATAATTTTGGTTTATAATATACTATTTTTCTGTTTCATTCACTTTTCCGATTAATGCAAAATAGCAAAAAATATATATTTTTTAATGCCATTTTTAATGAAATGCAAGGAGAGTGATCTCTTGTTTAGGGATCTTATTTTGTGAAATCTGAGAGTGATTGGCTAAGTGGAGAAGTATTAATGAAATACATGAAGATGAGCTTACTTCCTTAAAATGCGGCAGCAGATGGCCTTTGCATACTTAAATGTGATTACTTTTATACACTGCCCTAAAGAAGTAGCAAATACTGCATAAAGTGAGGAACTGGAAGTAGTGTTGCAATGTTACTCTAATGATGATCTTAATCAAGTGTGCTGAATACAGTCAGTGGAATTTGGATGTTACCTTTACCTCTGAAAGCCTTATGAATTGAATCTCTCCAAATATTCAGAAGAAAGGTGTTCTATTGTGAATCATAGAATGAGGAGGTATTGTTATTTATTGAGATCTTCAAGTTCTGAGCTCCTTGAAAGGGCATAGGACAGGAATCTCCTCATCTTTCTTTGGGAATAATCCTTCCGCTCACGGGATTTTCTAGAGTCCATTTCCCTCACCTATGTGTTGTAGATGATTTCAAACACATATGCAGCACTTTTGCTGTGCTTCTTCCTCAGTTCACTGCCTTTGACTGTTTGTCCCAGCAACCTCAATAGCAAAAATACTTTCTGATGTGTATACAACAGGCCCAAACTGAAAGAGCCTTTGTTCGTACGCCTTTGAACAGTATCATCTCCTGAGAATTTTGTGGCTCTCTATAAGGTTCTCCATGACATTAGTGCTAACGTGAACTGTGGAAAGTTGTTACAGGTTGTTGGTGTAGTCTGAGGAGAAGGGGGACAAACTGATGAGGAAAAGAGTATTTTCATTCAGATGTTATATTGAGATTCATTTCAGAATTTGTTTCACTTTCATGCAGGCAAAACTTGAGTAAGACGTTACTTTTGCTGCATTACCCTGCTGAATTTGGGCAATTTGCTGCTCTTGGTTGCCTTCTACGTGTGATTTTTCTCCTGTGTGTGTGAGAACTGCAGTGTCAATGAAATCAGAAGGCAGGGGAAAATGTTGAAAAGGAGGAGTGATAGCTTTTCTCTAGAGGTGACTTTTGTTGCTGCTTGCCCTACTCTTTCCTTGCTCTTCTTTAGTTATATTTTCTCCATCCACCACTTGATGTAATTTAGTAAACAGAATAGCACATTGAAACAAAACTGACTTTTTTTTACTCTTATGAGCAGTTTTGTTGATCTAGCAAATTATTTATTCTACAAAAATCCATGGAAATGGTCATACTCTAATGACACGTATCTTATAAATACTTCATTGCCTAACTCAAAAATAGAGAAAGAACAAAGATACTTTCTTTGCAAGACCCTGCAAGCCAGTGTCTTCATAAGACACTTAGTGGTTACTGATGACCAAACAAAACACTGAGACTGAAAGGAAGAGATTCTCCTCCAAGTGTTAGAGGGGTTAGGCAAGCTCTCTGATTTAATTTAAGTTATTTCATTTTCATGGGCTCAAACACATTGGAAGCAACGCTGCTACATCAAGCACTAAACTTTTAGTGAAGCTGCAATACTGAACATACCTTCCCCAAATACTGTCCTTTATCAACCAGGATTGATCATTGCCCATGTGCCCATTTCATCTATCAGTATTTGTGAGCAGAATTAAACCTATTTCATTCATAAAGCCATGCATATTCCATGCCTAAAGCCATTTGCCAAATCCTACAACCTGAGCTTGATTTTAGCTCTTGTTTCTTAATTCTCTTTGCCAGCTTTGTTTAACAGATTTCTTTTAACCATATTCCATGACCTCTGTATGACAGTGGCTTTCTAGGTGGTAGTTGCAGACAAGCACTACAGCACTTCCGAAGTGCTGTGATGTTCTTTCTAGAAATGACAGAGTGGTTGCATGGACTAAAATGGTGTACTGTACAGTAAAAGCTGCACAAACAGCTCTCTTCCTTATCTTTGCCAGTGTTACCACAGTGTGATAGGGTCTAATAATCTTTCTGGGGACTAAACTTTTTGGAACACTTTCATTTATTTCCTTTTGTGGCAACCATTACCTCCTTTGTGTGAAGAGTTTTATCCAGTTCCTAGCAGTCTGGATCAGCGGCTGCTTTCAATTTAGAGACAAAGATAAACATTTGAGTACTGTATCAGTGCCTTGGAGGCTGTCCTCATTCAGTGTTTATTTCTAGTCTAACCCCATGTCATGCTCTGCCTTTTTGAAAACCGTACCTTCTACCCAAGGTGAAAGTACAAATGGATGCGTTTTTCTGTGAGTGAAACCTGAGTGGTGTCTTCAGAGTTTGTCTAATTATATAGTATTACTTTGGGGAATATTTTCTGTAGGAAATGTATTTTTTCACCATGCTTTTTTCTTTCTGAGCAAAGGAACAATACTGTATTAGGTAGTGTTTTCCTGCACTGAAATTCAGTGGTATGTGGTGAAGGAGATGCTGACACAAAAAAGTACTACTTGGAGAGAGGTATCGTTCATTTACAAAACATTTCTGTTCTAGTGGAAGGGATGGCATTCATGTGGAATAAGTTATTCTAACATAGATTTACTGACTGAACATGATATACAGATCAATGACAAATGAGTGGACAGAAGACACTTTGAATCCATCCCTTCAGGTGAGTGAATCGGACACTGTGCTGTCACAATCACTTTGAAAAAGTGTTCTGGATATATCCAACACTTCAGGAATATAATTTTATCACTTCTAGGCTGGAGACAAGAACAACATTTAGAAAATGAAACGGTGATAAAATACGCATAAAATTTGTAGATACAACACCAAAACATCCAAATAGATTGGATTGAAGGAAAAAAAAAAGAAGCATTTGTCTCCTAAACTGAATTATCATTTAATTCAGATTTTTAATTTGGGTATGTCAGATTGGATTTCTGTATATTATAGGAGCATATTTGACTGCTGATTTTGACTGCAAATCTACTGTAAAAGTTGCTACCAAACCATGTTTCCCCTTTGTAGATTCCATTTTCTGCTTGTTTTCTGGCTTATTGTTGGAACAGCAGTAATACATAATATGTAAACGTGATGTTCTGTTTTGAATACACGTGGAAGTTAGATACACAAGCAGCCTGGTGTGGACTCTTAACAAGAAATCAGGACATTCACTTTGTTTTTCTTCTTGTGCCTAGTAGTCCACAAATAATTCCTTCAGAATCAATAGGACAGCTTCTGTATAAACTGGAGCAGAGGCAAAATGCCAAAATCAATTTTACACAGGCTCCTCTGAAAAGGTTATAGCCTTTTTGATCCCCAGCTGGCCAGAGCAGTAAGGCAAACAGGGAATGACATGTATTCCTTTTTTGGGCCATGACAAGTATGTTAGGATTGGCTGTGGAAATGTGAATAGGCGTTTCCTGTTTTATTGTATTTAAGCAATCTCAATCTTGTTTAAATGACTGCATTTTCATATGTAATTTAATTCTGTTGGTGATTACAAGAGTTTCTCTGGGACTGTAGTCTGATGCATGGGGCTGGAATAGGTGCAACTAAGGTATAATTTGGTTCAAGGATTTTATAAACCATTAGAAAAAACAGCCTGGCTGCTTTCTGTAGTATTTCAGGTTGGGTGTTCAAAGCTAGCATTTCAGGAAAAAAATACCTTTCAACCTTCAAATGTACTTTTTAAGGATACTTTCAGGACATGGTAGCTCTGCCACTGTCCAATGTCCTTTACTATCTGAGCGCTTGTAAGGTTTGTAAATTCCGTGGAAATCCCTCTGTTTTCTTCATGGGACTTGGCAGAGACAGCTGATGGCAGAAACTGGATCCCTTGGCATGCTTCCTGTGAGACACTCATGTGAATTACAAACACTGGCAGTTTCTCATTAGAGCATGTAGTGCCCATTAACCCTGAGGAAGTGGAGCTGGGCATGTTTTGTACCACCACCTCATGTATTTTTGCAGTGAGAGCACAGATAGCCCTATAAGCTCCGGTAACAGGCAGCGAGCCTGGGAAGGTCTTACTAATCCTGAAGAGTGTGAATCTCTTCGATAAAGGCCTTGCTTTCTGTTTTTTTTTTTGTTGTTTGTTTGCTTGCTTGCTTGTTTCCAAAAGCTTTTTAAGCTTTTATAGAGCATTTTAAGCATTTACAGAGCTTGCAAGATATCTTGGCTTGCTGATCATTAAGTTTTAAAGGAAAAGCCATTACAGGCTATAGTAGGTATCGTTGCAACCACATATTGCATCCAAAAATGTTTAATTTAATTGCTTAATTTACAGAACTTAAACTGCTAAATGTACTCATGAAAGACCAGATACAAAACTACTTGCTTTATGGACAATGCAAAGAAATAGCTTATTCAAGTAATGTAAAACTCTCTCCTCCCAGCCTTCCAAGTGGCCGCAGAGGCAAGTATTTCCAGTTAGCAAAAGCTGACAAGAAGTCATAAATATTAATCCTAAATTTATTTAATTTTTTTTTGTTATGTACATATCTTACGTATATTTGGCATGTACTCATTTTTTTTAGATTTTGATTTTATTCTGCTTTATCTTTTCAATATTGGCTTCTTTAATTTTGAAGGATATGAAGAATAACATTTTTTAATAATATAAAAATTGATATAACCTTCAAATTGTTGGCAAAACAGGAAAAGGCTAATTTAGGGTCTTGCAATGAGATATGTGCAAATTTGAGATTATGGGCAACAGTTTATTTTATACAGTACAGATTCCCACTGTTATAACTCTATTTTTAACAGGTTTATCTCATAAATAGGTAAATAAATAAACAAATAAAACACCAAGAGCCATCTGTGTGTTTATTTTCCAACCTTGATTCTGATGTCCAAAGCACTTTAAGAGCCTTTTGGAAAATATGGCATGTGAAAGGCGTATAGCACTAGTCTTTTGTAGGATCTGAAAAATACATTTTCATTGTTCTTCCACTTCACGGATCAAAAGGCTTTTACAAAGTAAAAAACAAAAAAAAAAAAGGAAAAAAAATAAAGCTTAGCATCTTGAATGAAAGTACTTTCTTTTATACAAAACAATAAGAGAGAATGAAAAATATGCCACAGGGTAAAAAGCCTACAATGTAACAAATGAAATCAGATAGAAACAAAAGATTGAAAGCAAATCCAGATTTAATAGAAAGTGTGTTCTGCAAAAAAAATGCAGTATGCGTTTCCGTGTCTGGGATGTTGATAAAGTAAGTATTTTACTAGAAGACATTAACGTTTTATAATAAAATTATTCTTATTAGGAAAAGATACATTTTGTGATGTTTATGTGCATATACTTGTCAACCAATCCTGAGGTGACCAGAACAGAGGATATGCAGAAATATAACAATCATATGTTTTTAAATGAGACATTTAAGCTTTTCTAAACAAGTTTGTACTAGAGGATTCAGTATGGATGGCTTTGTTTTCAGGCTTTTAGACTCATCTGAGAATTTTTTTTGCCATGTTCCAAATTTACATTCTTGTATCCCCAGCTGACGTACTTGTTGATGTCACTAGTGGCTTAATGCATCTTGTCAATTTTTGAACACACTCGAGTGTTTTGAGTTCAGTAGGTTTTAAAATCAGCATAGCTTGACTTTTATTTGGTTTAAATTCAAGTTGGAAGAATAATTATTCTGTCCTGCAAGTGTATACGGCAGGAAAAGAGTGACATCAATTTAAACCAATCAAGCCATAGGATCAGAGAATAATTACAAGAATATTCTCTAAACTTTTCAACGAGGATGGTCTGGATTTAGATTAGTGGCTACATTCATCTATTTGTTATGATTTTCACATTGTGAATTGATGAATGTTTTTCTGACCATTAGTTGAGTTGAGATCATTAAAAGGACTACTATATGGCTATGATCTTCTTGATATTTCACTCTATGCTCAAGAATTCCACATCAGCTAATTGAGCATACTGATATGTACTGAGCACAAACCAGTGGTTGATAAAGTAATAAAATACTTTCCCAGGTTAGTTTTGTGGAGATGAAAGATGCATAATACATTAACGTAATATACAGCCTCTGGAACTGTTGTTAGTGGTCAAAACGTTCCTTCCAGGCCAGGAGAAAATTTCTGACAAAATTTTAATCTAGAGTATGGAATAAAGCATATCTTCCCAAACCTTCACATTGTAAATACGTCATTTTACTTGGGCAAAAACTTTTTCTCATGCATGCAAAATATAATAGTTATCTAGTGCATGAATTGGAATATAACTTCGCTTTTCCTGTTGACTCATGGAAGTTAGATCGGGGCATCTCTAATTTATGGAGGAAAGGATAAGGGTTGACCTGGGTGTATTTTCTCATGGAGATCCTCAGAATAATAGATGTGGTGACTGACTTACTTCATCTGTGAATTGAAATGTAGCCTTCAAAAATGTCTTAATGTTATGTTGAGAATTTGTTATTAAGATTCACCAGGCTCTATCTGTTGCTGCTTGGATATCTAAAATATTAGTTCCAGAAATATGTGTTTATATCAGGACAAACTTTTTTTTTTGTTTCAGAAGATGAAGCAAGAAGAAGATTTGGACAGTTTTAGGAGAATTTATATCAAGAAACTCCTTTGGATAAATCAAAGTTTGCTCAGTATTGGTCTCTTTCACTTATGCTTTTTTTTTTTTTTTCCTTTTTGATCCCTGATAATGCAAATCACTTGGGAACCTTCCTAGAAACATTGTTTTCTTCTTATTTATATCTTCTGCTCCGTAAATGCTGGACTAGGTTTTAACAAAGCATATTATCTATTTTAGCTGCAGATGATGGTGATGACTGGAGCGAAGGTGGACTTCATTGCTAGACATTCACTGTCTCCTTCCATTAAAAAAAGTTATGGAACGGAAAGTTGTCTCTGCTGCAAAGAGCTTGCAGTGGAAGGGAAAGGAAAGAGATGCGCATTGAATTTGAAGCATATATGGACTGAGGAAGGAAACAAACTGTAATAATCAGTATGGCAGGTGGTGATTCCAGCATACCTCCTGCTCAACCAGAGGCCGCTGTCTGTGGACCCCACAACAAAGAGGAGTTGTGTGGTAGGGATGTGGAGACCAGCGTGGCAGGTTTGTGGGTAGGCTGTGGAAGGCATGTGCCAAGTGTTAAGAGGCAGCTTGAGGAGAGGCAGGGAAGCTGATGGTAGGAAAATTTAACAAGGGGATGGATGTCATGGGCGATTTAAATGTGGAGGCTGTGACTTGGATACTGAATGAGAAATGATAGATGAGCAATAGACCATAAAGGCCATGAAAGTAAGGACAAGGCAATAGAGATGTGAGAGTCAAAGGAGGGATGCAGAGGGCAGCATGAAGATTTAGTCTCATCCTTGATGTGACAACCTACAAAGCAAGGAGAGGTCAGTCAAAGATGAGGTTGAAGTTATGGGCAGCTTCAGTTTGTTTTACATGCCTGAACAAGGAAAATGAACTTTTACTTGTTAAACATTGTTACACCCTTGAACCCATCCGAAGAAGTTATGTTGGAGTTTTGAGGTGACAGGGGGATAGGCATTCTGCATGTTTGCCACTGTTTTACTTAAGTGCTTAAGTATTTAAGCATTATGCTTGACAATATTGAATTCCCAGTGCGGGGGAATGCTTTTCCGTTTCTGCTTTTTGTAGTTCACTCTGTTTCTACTGTTTGTGGTAGGGAAAAGAAAAAACATTTTTTTCAGTTGTTTTAAAAGCCCATGTAATTACATTAGCCTCATGTTCTGTTAAATGTCTCCCCTTCCTCGTGACAGTGGCATCTGTTTTCAGAATAACACATCAGTGTTTTGCTGTATAGACAAATAAGATCTATAAGCCAGAATAAAATCTCATTCTATTGTCTTGGTGCTGTATGTAGGACAGCTCCAAAGAACATGGTAGGAAAAGTTCCTGGACTTCTTCACATTTACCTCTTCATTAGCAAGAAAGAAAGACAAAAAGAGAAGAAAGATTTAAAAAAAGGCAATAAACATTTTCTACCTTGAATATCATGTTATAAAGGCAACTGCAGCATACCTAGTGGGCAGTTTTAAGTCAGAGCTTCTTCTGAAATACTCTTTTGCTTGATTTGATAGCCTTATTTTGTTCTCATTATACGCCATTCTTTTGAGAAGTACAGAATTGTAAGTGATTAGGGTGGATTCATCAGGAATAAACTTACTCATTTGCACTTCCCTCTTGGTGTCCTTTCAATGAAATCAACTTAAAAAAAAGAGAACAAAAACTTGACAGTGTATTTAAAATGCTTTTGTTTACATATAGGGAGCAAGAAAGAAGTTATAAAACTCTTCAAATATTTCTCTAAATTATTATACAAATTTGTGCCTTACAGTGTAAAATATCAGGGCTCCCTGCATCCCAATTCTAAAATCACCAGGAACTCGCAGAAGCCATGTGCATAAAAATGAGACCAGCCCAGCATAGTAACAATGTGCATTAAACTTATTATAATATCAAATGCACAACTTTAAATCATCAAAGATCTACAGAAAGCCCAAGAATGAGACCAATTTGCATCAGTGATTTTCATTTCTCCTTTTGCTTCTTGTACGTGTTTATTTTACACTTGAATCCATGGGTCTGTCTGTTTCTAAATTTGTCATTTGGCCCTGAGCTCTAGAGAACATTTCTAATCTGTTTGTATGCCAGTAGACAGCTATTGTCTTAGAGCTTTGTATAGTACTTATTTTAAATGATAGTTCATGCAATGTAATGCGCTTATTCCTACTGGCAGGCCTTTGCTTTCACTGAGCGGCCTTTTGAGAGACAAATTTCTGTCCCACATCTGCAACGTTGTGTCCTGTGCACACCATGTACTGTGGTGGCTAAAAAGATATTCCTGGAGGGACAGACACACAGTGTTAAACATTTCTCCTTTTTCTTCTTTTTATTTTCGTTTGTTTTTCTCTACAGCCTAAGATGAAAGCAGGAAGGGCACAGTGAGTTTCCTACAAAAGCGGGTAGTGAGCAGTATAGCTAGCTCATTCCGCAATTGAAATAGGTAAAATGTGGAGGTGAATATAGTGTATGTGAAAAGGGAGAGAGAGCAACTTTTGGAAGAAAGCTACTCTGCATGAAACAAAGCTGGATTAGCCAGTTCTATATGATGAATATAGGAAACTAGCTGCTGGTTTATGGGTTCTGTTGCAGCATTCATTCTCTTTCCAGGAATTAGTGGGGCTGTGTTAATGTAATCCGTTGCTGGTACATAGGACTCTCTTTAGTTTATTTTTTGTTCCCTTTCATACATCGCTCGCACTGAGACAGATGATTTACAACCTCAGTTCTGTTCCGAAGTCAGTAGCTGACACACATGCGTGTGTCTGTGTTTGCATACGCGCGCGTGGATGTGACCTTGGTGCAGTCGGGACAGTCGGGGCAGCTATTCTGATTAAGCTCCAGCTGACAGTCTGTAACCCGACCACAGTCATTAACTCCAAGACTGTCCATTCCACCACATTAGCAGCTGTGCAACTTCCAGCTTGGCTTTCTGAATACTAGGAAGGGGCAGAAATAGTCTGATGTAATAGTTGGTAAATTTAGCCTCCAAAACTAATTAAAAAATAAACAGAACTTACCACAGGAAACATTGCTACCCCTTGGCCCCTTTCTTAGCAATAATCTAGGTATCAGTTTCTGACAAATCACTTTAATTTCCTATGGGCACATTATTGATTAGCAGTCAAAAGACAAAGAGGCAAAATATGGGATTTATCCATCTTGTTCAGAAATATTATTTATTCCCATTAATCCTGCAGATTTCCCCACAGCTCTGCCCATAACTCACAGTTAGATAGGCTGGTGACAGACCTTGTGTAATGGGCTACGGTGCAGCCAGGCTCTCATAGAGCCAGGCTTGTTCTGGTAGAGTGCTTTGGCATTGCGCTGGAGGGAAGTAATGATGTAGTCAATATTTGTTACCCACCTGGCCAGTGCCAAGAGGCTGATCAGGAGGCTGGAAATCCTATTAGCAGACATATGATGCTTTTTATTTTAATGATTTCCTGCACACATAATGAGAGGACTGTGCCAGGAAACTAATAAATTGTCATGTACCGTGCGGTACATGCTCTTGCAGTAAAATAGTCTAGAAAGGTTCAAGTCCAGAGATGGAGCGTGATCACTTCTGACGTCAGTAAATCTCCAAGAGACAGCAGTGAGCAGGTGGGGAGCGGGCTGGAGACGGGAGTTTTGAGCAGAGCGGATGGAGAACGGGGCTCCCACTGCTTCTGGCGGGGCAGCCTGGGCCTGGGGGTAGAGGGTTTAGGTCTGCATGGCCCTGAGACTCGTTACCCTGCTTCTCCAGGCAGCTACGTGGATGTTTTCGGACCCTGTCAGGTCCTCCAGGTAAAAGCATTTGAGCTGGAAATTACCAGCAAAGAATAAGTCCTCTCTAGTGTGTCATGTCTTTATGTCCGAAGTGGGTTCAGGCCAGGTTCACTCTTGACTGAGTTGTGTGCTGGGAACAGTTGTGGTCTGGTGGGCAGTTTGAATACTTCTCTTCATCAGACAGCCCGGGGCATCTTTTTTTTTAAACTCTTCCATGGGGAATGTCTGAACTGTTTTTTTTTCAATCTGGAAGCAGAAGGAAGACGGTTATCTAAATCCGGTCTGAGGTATTAAACAGACTTAAAAAGAGGTCCTGAGAGGAAATGTGACTATCTCAGAAATCCACAACTGTTATACATTGAAAATAGTTACTTTCCTCAGGAGAAATTGGGGACATAAGATTGAAGATAAACTTTGTTGCACACAAATGTGTTAAAAAGAAACATGTAGTGGGGTTCCAAAGAAATGTGAGTTATCGTGGAGGAAGGCATCTTATGAGAGAGGCACAGTGTGAGCTACCCATATAGCCCAGAACAGAAAATATATGTCTTCGAATGCATAAATGGGGAAGAGAGAAGACAGTGACAAAATGGACAGTATTTCTGCCAGTTCATTTGGTGGTATTGGGTGTTTAGAGTACATATCTTTTGTTACTGTACTGTGTTGTGTGAGATGGACACAGTGTCTACATTACGGATGTGTGTTCCAGTGACCTCTACTGAAAAAAAATCTTAAACAAAAAGTTCTTAAAAGACCCTCATCCTTTTTTGCTTTGTGTAGCCTGAGTAATCAGTTTCTATCGTAAAATAATTCTTGCCCTGAGGAGATATCTTGAATTATTTTATTGTACTCTAAGAAAATATGTCTGCTCTCTGCCTGGCTTTTTTGCCCCAGGAGAAGACCGAGAGAACAATGTTTATCAGTCACTAAGGGCAGAGACAGAGCTTCCAGCTATTGCAGCTGAGGTTTTGTTGTTGTGCTGTTATCAACAACATAAAAATATAAAGCAGATCATTTGACCATAAGATGAGCACATTCCTGTTGAACTCTAGGTGACCTTAATCTTCCATCTCTCTGCAGAACTTCCATGTTTCTCGCTTAAGAAAAGTCCTCCTAAACAGTATGGTTTTTCTTTTGACAGTGAAATGCTCTTTGAGTGGTTTTGCTTATAGGGTTTTAATGGACTACCTTGAGGCAGACAAAAAAAAGATGTGCTTGAATGAATGTAAAAGCACACTGTTACTATTACTAGAAGTAATAGTAACGTCTAGATGATATTTAACTATGTATAGTTTTTATTGTTTGGTGAAGTATTATTATTGTGCTATCATCGTATTGCAAGATTGAAAAGGAACTCTTTGCAGTGTGTGTGTTAACCTTATGATAAGTAAGTTTTGTAATGTCTTTTTGGATTTCAGATCATTATATATGGATCTAGATTACAATTTTTATTTTTAAGTCATCAAGACCTGTTTCTGTACATGAGGACTCACTATGAAAAAACTGTTACTTGACAGTGGAAAGTCATAATGAGAAATTTTACAATGAAAGAGACTGTAAATTGCATTTTTTGCAGCTTCCTATTTCAGTGTGTTTTCCTTTATGTATAGAAGGAAACTGGGCACAAATTAAATTTTGTCTGTTTTTCAAGATCCTTGAGGACAAGGGAGAGATAAGGATGTCTCTCCTGTCCACTGTGCACTGCATAAGTTTTCCAGTTCTTCCCTCTCTCTTTTTTTTTTTGACTCACAATATCTTCACCGCTGTAATATGAGCTATTATAAAACTGTTGTAAACTTTTCCTTCTACCCCTCCAGCATGTGACAGTCACCACTGGGGACCTCACTGCAGCAGCCGTTGCCAGTGCAAAAACGAAGCCTTATGCAACCCCATCACTGGAGCCTGCCACTGTGCATCAGGTTTCAAAGGCTGGCGCTGCGAGGAACGCTGTGACCAAGGGACATATGGGAACGACTGCCATCAAAAATGTCAGTGTCAGAACGGAGCCACCTGCAACCATGTGACTGGGGAGTGCAGATGTCCTCCTGGATACACTGGTGCCTTG
>JAUBNY010000701.1:779630-791039 GCA_032275445.1 Crypturellus soui
GAGCGCATGTGATTTGTTGCGGGGAGCTTTGGGATTTGGCGGGTATTATTAAGAGAAATTAAATTCAGAAAAAACACTGTTGTTAGTCCGGCTGCTGTATATAACAGAGGAGCAGAACTGAGTAAGAACTGGGCAAGCCTTCTTTCCATGCGTTTTCAGAAGTGCAGTCAAAATAAAGTCCCCTCAATCTAAAAAGCTACAAAAGCTATAAAAGCTACAGAAGGAGTGAGAGGACCTTCTTTATGGCCCATGTGAGTGCTGTTTGGCTGAAAACTTGGAAAATAGCGTTGAAACATACACTTGTTTGGATTTCTCATTCTAGATATATTTTGATATGTGTCAGTAACCATGAGCCACTACAAAGCTGAATTAGTGAAGACAGATACATTTTCCAAGAAAAAAGTATCCGTTTACACTTCCCAGACTGCTGGATTTGTTTCCTCATGCTTGCTGCGTGGACACTACGTAGTGTTCAGTTTGCTTCGCTTTTAGTTTGTGTTGCCCGTCTGTTTCATGCTTCCCGCCTGGAAAAGTACGGGGAGCGAGGCGGGAGGATGCGCCCTCCGCAGTAACGGCTGTGCCTTGCCCCCCTGCAGCTGCGAGGACCTGTGCCCGCCGGGGAAGCACGGGCGGCAGTGCGAGGAGAGGTGCCCCTGCCAGAACGGAGGAGTGTGCCACCACGTCACGGGGGAGTGCGCCTGCCCACCCGGATGGATGGTAAAACATCCCCAAAAGCAGCCCGGAGGGAGCCACCTTTGTGGACTCCGGGCAGAGTTAGAAATGAGTAGAGAATTAGGGTAGCAAGGGCGGTCTGCCTGTAGCCAGGAATAATAGGAAATGCTTTTTTTAGCATGCGCTGCTCCTACAATGGACTGGAATAAAATACTTGCAAAACCATCTGTTATTGAATATCCCTGAGACTTGTACTGCCTTTTTTTTTTTTTTTTCTTTTAACCACGTCAGATTCTGGGAGACAGGGAAATTGATTTGTACTGTGAAAACACCACATGGTTTAAACTTGTCTAGATAGGGAAATACCACTATTATATATTTTGGGGGTGGATTTTGTGCTTCAAGTGTTAGATAATGCAGTAGTAATGGAAACAGGGCACTGTGATTTTGACAATCTCTTCAGACCCTTTTGTCAGTGAGTATGGTAAGAATTGACCTCTGAGCAGTAAATGAAATGCCTTGCCTCCTATGAGGGTTGTCTTCCCCTACTATGGGGTGCCCGTCCTGAGCTGGAAAATAATTGCATTGGAAAGTGATCAAAACCTAAGTAGCTTTCTAATATTTTTAGATATTATTCATTAATAGCAAAGTGTTTTCTATTGGGATGAAAATGTGCTTGACTTTTTGATTAGCTTATGTATGGAAGTACTTCTGTAGTAGAGATCAGCTTTTCACCAAGAGTTACAAACGGATCAAATCTTTTTTATGTTTGCATATCACCACTCACTTAGGTGCCTAACCAAAATTATGGCAATTCTTACTAAACAGTAGAAAAACATAAATTAATGGTGATAAAATACAAGTGTTTGTATGAATTCTTGATTCTCTTCATTGGCCTAAATACAGATAGTGAAAAATCATGTTGCATGTTTACATGTGATGAAAATTTTATAATAATGCGTGTTAACTAATATATTTCTAATTAGCTCTTTGACTAATTTTCCATTCCAAGTGGTTATTTAGTCATTACTCTTCGTTAATTTTTTTTTTCATTACATAAACTGTAATTTTGTCTGCATAACCTTTTTTGCTTCTTATATAAGGTTGATATAAAATAGCCAGGCATAAAGTCTAGTAATGTTTTACATTAGTCCTGATGAAATGCCTTTAAGTGTGTTCCTCTTGATTTGACTTCTTAAGATCTTATTTTCCTCTTATTGCAGAGGTATAATTAATTCCAAGGAGGTAAATAGCATTGAAGAAATTTGAGACCTACATAAGGGAAGCACAAATCATTCCATAAGCTTTTAAGACATATTACTTTTCAATGAGATTATAAAGTGCTATTTTTTTTTAGTTTAACCCAGCTGATCTTGGAGTAGTATAATTGGTGCATTACAGCAATTACTGCTTTCTGCACCAGTATTCACCGGAAGGCATTTCCGGATGTCTTGATAAATTCTACTCCTGATAAAGAAATTGAGAAGAACTTGACATCAATTAGTCTTAAATGCCTAAGTGTTTACTGTTGCTTAGAGGTAATGTGTTTCATTAGCTTTGGCTTCCAAAATGGAAATCCTAGATTATCCCCCCAGTGCTGAAACATACCCCTGTTTAAAGTTGGAGAAGAGTCTAGCATTTCCAGGATGAGCACCGATGCTGGGTACATGCTCTTCCATTACCTTCCTGTTTCGGCTGCAACCTGGACACTGACGTTCAGATTTCTTTGCACACATAGGGCACAGTCTGTGGTCAGCCATGTCCTGAGGGTCGTTACGGAAAAAATTGTTCCCAAGAGTGCCAGTGCCACAATGGAGGGACGTGTGACTCGGCGACAGGTCAATGCCATTGCAGCCCAGGCTACACAGGTGAACGGTAAGGAAAGCCTGCCGAACCCGCAAGGGGTCTGCTGCAGCAGAGAAAATTAAGAAGGGGTGGAAAGCCAAATGGGAGTGTTGGTGATATGCTTAAAGGAGCTGTGTGAAATGTTTGCTGGGTCACTTAGCTGACACTAAATCTTATGTTAAAGGTGTCGAAATGGAAGATGTTGCATGAAAAGCTGTTTGGTCTGGGGATTTTTGTGCTGGGGCCACGCGCTGCCAGTGCCTTGTGGTCTCCGTTTGGGTGGTGTGCAGAATGACGCAGTTTGAGGCATGGCAAGGCGGCAAGAGAGGAAGCTCTTGGTTTTCCACAGATGTTTGGCAGATGGAGTAGCAAGGGAGGCTCATTCTGTTCTGCTTCAAAGTGGGTTCTTCCCTGAAGCATTTCACTGAAATGACGAAACCAAGTGTTTTTATTATCTGACTTTGCCATTAAAATTCTTCTTTGGTAGAATTCAGAGGAAAAAAAATGGATAGCAAGAGTTACCTTTCTGAGGGCAGTGTAAAGTGATGATAGAAGTGCTTTGCTGCATATATTTTAAGCAGCACAGCAACACATTTGCTGAAGTCAGCAGCAGCTTAATCACTGGGGTCAGTCCAGGGGATCTCTGCCAACAGTAGTAGGTATTATAACCATATGCACTTCCCACGCGAGCATTCACAGGATTTGGGGAGAACTGTGCCAGCGTGTAGGAGAAAAAAAATCATGACGAAAAAGCAAAACAATCAGTCCAGTGCCATTTGATTGCAAAATTAAATACTTGCCTCTGTGAAGAAACATTGCAGAAAATGGTAGCTACATTTTAAAAGACAAGTCAGCAAGAAAATCAAAGGAATATCTGTATGCAGATCTGCACACTAGACTCTGGCGTTTGTAAAAGCTATTAACATTTTTGTCTTGGAATTTAAATCTTAACTATAATCTGAAATGCCTTGCGAGCTGCAGTATTTTGATCCCTTTACCAAGTCTAAGCTTCATCTTTGCTGCAAAACGGGCTATATTTGCAACTCCTGTGTTTTCCACACTATTACTAAGGTCAGGAATGGGTCATAAGCAAGGTGGGAGACACCCTTTTCTTATTTAACATCAGCTGACTGGCAAGAGAGGGTAATATTACAAGAAAACCTATGTGTGAGATAATATATGTGGATCAGCGGCAAAAAAAAGGACGGTATATAAAGATGTTAAACTACTTTCCACTGATGTTTGTGATTTCAATAGTATTTGTCTGAGATTTTGGTGTGGTAGTTACTTCATGTAGTCAGTCCTACAGCAAGAAAAAGCACTTCTAAGGCATGTAACTGTGTTTCTGGGTGATTTAAGTTAATGCAAGGTAATCTGGTTTGAATTACTATGCTAATTGTTCTACTAAATACTTCTTGATTGATACTTCATTGCAAAATGGAGAATATTCTTAACATGTTGATGAGGACACAGTTCTGCAAGGTTAAGTTTTATCTAATTTGGCTGATATTCCTGATTTTCATTTGGAGAAATTTAATTCTCATCTTTCTTTGTGTAACCACATTAGGAAATGTTTAGCTCTATCTATCTGCTGCATTGTAATGCTGCCACTCTCAAGTAGATAGAGATTTTAGTTATGGCTTCAGTGAGAACAGCATTGCAGATTCCTTGAAACTTCTGGATACCAGGGTCAGGTTGAGGTGGATGCTTCAGAAGCATGAAATATGAACATGCTTTACACACTTTCTGCTAAATTGTGCTATATTTGGTGCTGCCTTGAGCCATACCAGTCTTTGAAATTCTCCTAAAACAAACCATTAATCATACAAGAAACTACAAAAAATATGAAGTGTATATGAAAATTAAAAACTCTGGGCAATATTAACAAGTACTGTCTACATAGTCTTTGATCTGATAAAACTTCCAGGTATCCAAGTTGCAGAGGATGTGTTATATGTTTCCTGATGGCCTCAGGACTTTCGTGTCAGCATGTTCTGGGTAGAGGGTTTGAGATTCAGCTGTTTTGTTTTGCCATTTACAGGAACTGCTGAACATATTTCATAGTTTATAGAATTCTTATATTAATAAATACAGGAGTTTGCCCTGACTGATAAAATAAAATCTGAGAGGTGGGAAGGGTGGAATATTTTGGAAATACGTGTTTGGAAACACACTGCTTTAACAGTACAACAAGAAAGGTGCAAACTGGATGGCTTTTGAAACTTCTTTCCTTCTTCTCATACTTAGGATCTGATTAAGAGGGTTTCATTTTGATCTTTTTCTTCTGTAAGAAATAAGACCACTTGAGTGAAAATGGTCTGAGTGATAGTTGTCTCCCTATAGGAGAGATCTTTTTCAAAAAGAATTTGCAGAATCAGAGTTTCTAACCTGTGCTCTGTGATAAGCCACAAAAGAAACTAGAGCGATGGACAGTTTTAAATATAGATTTGCATAAATAAAAATGCCTGCACTTCAAGAGCTGTAGAACTGTAGCAGGGATTCTTCATAAACTGTAAATTCTAGTACATCGAAAGTGAATTTTTTTCTTTTCTTTTGCTTTTCTCATAGATGCCAGGACGAGTGCCCCGTGGGCACGTTTGGAGTACAGTGTGCTGAGACCTGCCAGTGTATGAATGGTGGGAAATGCTACCATATTAGTGGTGCGTGTCTCTGTGAACCAGGATATACAGGAGAGCACTGTGAAACAAGGCTCTGCTCTGAGGGAATTTATGGTCTCAAGTGTGACAAAAAGTGTCCTTGTCACTTGCCGAATACCTTCAGGTGAGTTTTTTACTCTCTAGCACCGTCTTTCTATATGTGATATTGCAACTATCACATAATCCTGAAAAGAAATAATTGCCATTGCTTCCAGGAACATCCTTGCAAACTACAGCAGCTAAAGATTGACAAAGAGTATTTGGTATTTTATACCCACAGCAAGAAAGAAAGAATCGATCCAAAAGAACTTAATAAGACCCATAGACTTAAGGCTTTGTCTGTGTTTACCGCGTGAATAAATCTCTATATTATTCACCAGATTAAGTCAGCAGACCTTATATCTTTCTTTTGTACTCTGGGGTACTGTGAATCAGAAGTAACAGCATTTGAAATCAGTGAATATATCTTCTTATAAGCCTGATATCAGCAGAGAATTAATTTCTCTTTCTCAATATATGCTTAAAAGAATTGGAGTACATAACTGTTTTAATACAAAATTTCTGAGGGCCAGTTATATCTGTACATTTCATTGACATTTAAACAATATTACAGAAAGCAGGTAAAATCTAGTGGCTAGAAATAGTGTTAAAATAGTTTTCTAACTTGTCTTCCTTTTATTCTCTCTTTATTCAGGCAATGACAAGACATAATTTTTGATTTTTCTGTGTCTTTATAGATTTCATTGCATTTTACTGTACTGTTACAAAAATCCAAAAAGCAGCTATTCTGAAGAGATTTTTGGCTATGGATCAGGAACATCAGTTAAATCAAGCCAGCAGTTCTCATTGCCACCTTTCTCTTATCTCAGAGCATAGTTTTTTATGAAATGTTTCAGTTTTTGTGCATTTGATTGCATATGATTTTGTTAGTCGTAGTTTAGTCAGATGAGTTTGGTGAGTTTAGTCCAAATACTTCTCTGTCACAAACTCAAAGAAACTATTTAGTATTACAGAGTACTGTTGGACATTTACCTAAGGTGTGCTTTTCCTCATAGATTAAACAGAAGCCTTGAGTCAGAATTTGAGAGATGGTAAAGTACTCAAGCACGTGTATGCAAATATTTCAAACCTCAGGCGTCCATGAAAACTAATTTTGTGGATTATCTGGATTGTTCAACATATCTTTCACTGACAAACCATGTGGAAGTGAAGTGATTTTTTTTCATTTTCCGTTCAAATGTTTTGGCTGTCATGTGCTTGCACTTGAAATATGTTCTGAAAAAAATACTGTTTTTTTTTGACATAAAATCAAACAACTTATTCTTTGGGCAGAACATTCAAAAATAAGTAGAATGATAATCCCAACCTAACTCTCAAATTATTCTTGTAGTCCAAGTACTATTGTATTATGAGTTATGGTTTAGCTGCTTTCCTTCAAATTTGTCTGCAGACTGTTGTGGAAGCTTTGTTTGACATGAATATATTATGTGGTATAGTATTTCTGATATTTTAGGGATTACTTCTGATTCATGTTCAACACAGCTGTTCCTTCATTTATACCACTGGAAGACAGCTTGTGGTCAAATTAGATCACAAATGTTCGCATGTAAACAGCAGCATATGGTTGGTCTTTTTCAGAACGTTTTCTCCTCTGCATGACAAATCACAAGGGATTTAAGAACACTTTAGGTAGTGTGGGAGAATGTTTATCTTTAAATGCATGGTAATGTGAGTGGAAGACAAAAATTTTAAGGACTTCACAAGTGTATTTTTCATACACGGTGTCAGAAAATGATTGAGACCACCAAATAATAGAAATCAAATAGTATCTGGGTAATAATGTAGAAGAGAGATCTCTGCAGACATCTTCCTTTATGCTTTTGATTATCTTCTTGTGTCTGGGTATCTTCACCTGTGATAAAATATCAGTCAGCCAGAAGACATTTTAAACATACCAGGAAATACTCTTGCCATTTTGTTATCAGGAAATGCTCATTTGCTGTAATATTTGGGCCAAGAGATTTTCATCTTGTTGACCCTTTCAGCAGCAAAACAACCAGAACACTAAAAAGGGGATGTGTTCACAGCTTGGGGTCAATTGTAAGGGTCCACAGGTCTGGGATTCTGTTAGGACTTCCAGCAAATAATAATTGTAAAATCACACTTCACCTGGGCTTGTCCACTGCCTTAGAGCTTTAGTGTCCTCAAAGAGGAACTACTGGCAATACCAGAGTACTTAGGTTTTAAGGTAGGTTTTAATGTATTTTGTTGGCAATCATAGAAATAATAATGAACTAAAAGTTAGTTAAAAATTAATATTTGCCAGTAAAAAATACTGTGGTAAACAAGGAATACCTAAATTGCAGTATACAATAGTGTGTCTAGCTGTTTTTCTTCTAATGCCTAAAGATAAAGCATAGTTACAGTATGCTATAGTTTTTTTAAAAAAGTTGTATCTTTATTTTTTATTATTATATTGTAGTAGAGAAAACTATATCAAAACAGCTTTGACAATAACTCATGATTTTTAAAGCTTCTATAAATTTGCATGTAGGGTAGGTTCAGTTGCAGATATTTCACTGTTGTTGCTGGTCGATGGCATCTAATGGGAATAAACGGCCTGCTGCTCATCGTTTGTCGTTAGATCAGCAGCCTTTGGTGAAGCCTCTGTCAAGGGTTAGATACAGAGGTACTGGAGAGGTTTTGTTCTTCTTTAAGGGTCCAGTGGGCAGCAACAGGTAACAACCCGTTGGTGCCAAATGTTCCTTTTGCAGACATTTATTCTCCACTGCATCTTCTCACATATATACATCTTTTTAAGTACATAAAAGGATTTGAGGTAGAGTGCAAAACAACACAGTTCTTTGTTCTCTGTGACCTGGTGACTCTAGAGGTATTTCCCTTTGTTAGAAAGCTTGTTAAGAATAAAACTGTAATGAGTACTTGCTGGCTGAGGCTAAGAGCCCATAAGAGATGCAGTGTTTTTCTCAGTGAGGAGCAGGTAGCATTTGGTGAGCGGGTGCGAGGACTGTTTGCTGAGCAGATTCGTGTACCTTTGACATGCAGATCGCTGTTTTAGGGACTGAGCATTTTGACAATCCAGTTTCTAGGAGTGAGCAAAAAGACAAAAAAAGATAAAATTAAAGCAGAACATCATTTTGGATTTTTCCAAAACTTCCCTTTTTCCTGGGAACTTTATATTATATGAAGTGCTACAGAAATTATGTGGATATTGTAGTACCTATATGAATCTTCTGAAATCATGTAGCCCATCTAAATCTTCCTAATATATATTGTCCACTTCTCACAAGTGATTTTTTGTCTCTATATGCAGTAAGTCTATATTGCAAGAAAATGTGAACAAAAGGTAAAGATTAAAAGCAGATGTACCAGCAACATGTCTCAACTTCTCTTTATTTCCCTATCTTAATATATAAATCCTATTGCCAATTAAGCTAACTGCATGAGGACCCATCAAAAAAGCTTCAAAAGTGCTCCAGCTTCCTACCTCTAATTGCAAATCAGTGAATACTAATTTTGGTGTCAATCAATATATGTGCAAGTATGCCTTAGTAACACTCACTGGGGGGCACAGAATATCAATGCCTCTGCCTCACAAGCAAGGCTTATTCATGCACATGGTCTTCCCCTTCTCTTATAATAAATAAATGAATAAGAACAACCCCTGGATTTATTTCTTAAAATGACACTATTAGTAATTTTATGTTTTAAAATATCTTCCCATTCAAATTCTAATGACTACTCTGTTGTGGATTCCCTGAGTTGTTCCATTGGTAGAAAACATAGGAATTGGATGTCAAATGCCTTTGGATATATACAGGAAGAAATTAGGAGCAGGGAACAAATCTAATTCTCATAATGTGCTTTCTTAATGTAGCATGTACTTTACGTAAGAATAAACAAGAGAGTTACAAGCACTGTGTATTTTGAACAATTTCTACATATGGCATTCCAAACTGTCTCTATTGCTGTTTAATTGAAAAGATGAAGACCTTTCCTGTCAGTTTTACATAAACCAATGTAGGACACTTTTTAATACATAAAAACACTTTTTAATACATAAAAAAGGCTTCTGTCATGTTGCAGTCTGTGGAATGATATATAGACACCAAAAAGTAAAAAAAAAAAGAAAAAAAAAGACATTCTCTGTCTTTTTGAATCAAATTTTCCTTGATCAGCAATATATTGTTGGTTGGTTGTATTTGGCAGTAAGAAATTCTTAATTTGACAAAGGAAGCCCTGGAGTTCAGAAGCAGTTGCAGTTAATGTTGCATACCCTTGTTGTGCTGAAACTATTTCCAAGAATAATGTTATTACTTATGCACCTAGAAGTGCAGTAAGAGCTTTTTGGAACTTTGAAATGGTTAGAAAAGCATTTGATTTCATAAACAGACCTCCAGAAAGGGTCAGCAAATCTTGCAAAATTAGCCTGTTGTCATGGGTCATTTAATGTGTCTGGACGAAGGCACATATTCCAGCACGCTTAAAGGAACTGCACTTCAATCAGTGGCAGGAGACGATCTTTAAACAGTCTTCTCATTGTAGATATATTGGATTTGGATATTAAGACCTTCCTTTGGTGAGAATTAAGCAAGTGCTTTGTCTGCCAGGGGGCTACAGAGTAGCCCATTGTGTCCGCTTTTCCAGCACATCCATCTTTGCGCAGCTGATGATGTCCATTTGTTACGAGGCAACAGCTGGCTGGCTGGGCGCTCAATGCGGCTGCTGTTCCAGGTAGGGACAGCTGGGCTGCCCCAGGTATGGCCGGCGCAGGGGAGATGCGCTCCAAAGGTTGCCGGGCCTTGCGGTGTGTGCCGGACTCCCTCCCGACGCAGCTCATGCGGTGGTGTTCCTGGAGAGATGCCAGGTGGACCTTTATTCAGCCAAAGTTTCATGGAAAAAGCATGCGTATCACTGAATGTTGTGCTGTCATTTTAGCAAAGTGGGTGCCCTGGGCGATACATGGTTTTACTTCACTGTTGTGCAAAAGGAGAGATACTTTGAGAATTTAACTTTTCATCACTTTACTAATTATAATCATTATTATTCATTTTACAGTCAGTAGAACTGTCTTACAGATGGGGTTGTTTGCTTGTTTGTTTGTTTGAATCCGGCCAAAGAAAAGTACTACTTTTCCCACCAAAAGTCTTTATTTTGTATGATGCTACTCTTTCTCATATTAATCGGTATAAGTATATATGTATAGTCCTATGTCCTGTGTTTCGAGGAAAGGAAAATATTTCTGTACATATATATGCTAGATCCTTTTTGCAGCTTATCTATAACAGCATTTGGTTTTCTGGACAAAAAAAAAAAAAAAAAACAGTATTGGTGTCGTATTTAGTCCTGAATTACTTATCTTTTCATCCCCTCTTGGCAGCTGTCACCCAATGTCTGGGGAATGCTCCTGCAAGCGAGGCTGGTCTGGGCTCTACTGCAATGAGACGTGTTCACCAGGATTTTATGGCGAGTCTTGTCAGCAGATTTGCAGCTGCCAAAATGGTGCCGACTGCGACAGTGTGACTGGAAAATGCATCTGTGCCCCTGGATTTAAGGTAAATGAATCTCGCTTTAACCATCCTTTGTCTTTCTTTTTTTTTTTTTTTTTTTGACTCCCTTGCCTCTAATTAAGTCCAAAGTTCTTTAAGATGCTCCTCAGTGTCCTTTCTCTACTAAAGTGAAGGACAGCTAAGGATATGCAGGTCCCACTTCACAGAGTCACAAAATGGTTAAGGCTGGAAGGGGCCTCTAGAGATCATCTAGTCCAACCCCTGCTCCAGCAGAGACGTGGCACAGGGTGGCATTCAGTCACGTTTTGAAGATCTCCAGAGAAGGAGACTCCACGGCCTCTCTGGGCAGCCTGCGCCAGGGCTCTGTCACCCTCACAGGAAAGAAGTTCTTCCTCACAGGGAGGTGGAACTTCCTGAGCTACTCCTTGTCCTGTCACTGGTCACCACTGAGAAGAGTTTGGCCCCATCCCTAAGTTCTTCTTTAAGTAGTTGTACATGTAGATCAGTTTCCCTCTCAATTTTCTCTTCTCCAGACTAAACAGGTCCAGCTCACTTATTAGTCTATCCTCGTATGACAAATGCTCCAGTCCCTTAATCATCTTCGTGGCCCTACGCTGAACCCTCTCTAGAAGCTCCATGTCCCTCTTGTCCTGGGGAGCCCAGAGCTGCCCCCAATACTCCAGGTGCGGCCTCACCAGAGCTGA
>JAUBNY010000701.1:806876-835083 GCA_032275445.1 Crypturellus soui
TCTCTTTCTCTCTTTCTCTCTTTCTCTCTTTCTCTCTTTCTCTCTTTCTTTCTCTCTTTCTTTCTCTCTTTCTTTCTGTATTTATTTATTTATTTATGCACAAATAGGGACTTTTTACTTAAGTACCTAAAATTGAAAAGTCAAAAGCTATTGAGAAGCAGGTTTATGTTGTCCCTTAAATGTGGATATGGAGAAAATGACATTTCCTCTAGAGGCAAAAATGAAAAGGTTTGTAGTTATATTAGGAGACTCTAAGTTTTTGGCAATAAATTAATTTCATGTCAATATTAATCAAATAACCAGTGTCCCCCAAGGGGTGCTGGTTGACCTATGTATTGTCGTCTGCCACTCAATATGTGGCTTCTGAAAAGCAAATGTTTTCTCTGTCGCTGGCATTATTTGGTGCAATCTGTTGAATCAAATATTTGTTCAGTGATTCAAGCTGTTGATTGTCTTGCAGAGAAACACACAATTTTGAGTCTAGAGTTTCACCTTTTCTCTAATTAAAGACTCCGTCTTGGCTATAGACTGCTTTATAAGGCCCTGGGGGCTGAGGAATTATCTCTGAGTCGGTTCTATGAATAAATGGGGTAATTTCTTTTTCAGTGTTGTGTATGAACACTGGGTTTTTGCTCTTCAAAGCTGAAAGATTTCTTTTTCCTTGTCACATGTGAAACTGTTTTGCTTTTTTAAGACTCTGGCAGCCAGTGAACCTGTGGCATATTTTGCTGGAAATACTTACAAAGCAAGTAATACTTGTGGTTGGATTCGGTCTACTTTTCCCTTCGCGAAGTGCTTCATTCAGTAGAGGCACCACTATAATGCTTAATTTTTAATGCAAAGTACTGTAGACACAATACAGTCTGAGTGCTGCAGTGATGCCGGCTGGCACTGAACATGCACCGGACTTTTAAAAAAGTGGCTATTGGAAAAAAAGTGAATGAGAAAGTTATGTTTACTGCTGCTGTCTTGCAAAGAACAAAAAGATAAAACAGTCCACAATTGCGTGTTTCCAATCCACCATTTGCATTATGATTGATGTATAGGGGTTGAGGTCATGGGGATCTGATAATCAATTTTGTGCCAAGAGCGGTTAGACAAAACAGTGGCTGACCAGCATCGCTAACGCCGTGGTGGCTCAGCCTTTTGGAATGCTCACATGGCGGCTCTGAAGCCTTTTGTGCCCGCCACATTTTTCCATTTGGTATGAGGCTTAGCGGTAATCAGCTCACTGCTAATTAGAAGTCATTCTGCGTCCTGCTCCCCATTATTACGTTAAATTATCTCAGACCTCAAGAATTTTTACATTCAAAAAGAAAAGTTTCTGCAGTACCTTTTGTCATGTATTTCCCACACAGCAAAGTTGAGAATACGGTTTTGCTGTTTCAAAGCAGCCTCTATGGAGGAAGCAAAAGCCATTCTTTTGCTGTGTTTGAATTATTTTCTGCTTTTCATTTCTGTTTTCAGTTGTTAAATACTATATATCAACAGTGAAAGTGAGATGAATAAAAGGATATATATATATATCAGTCTTCAAAAATGATGGAGATATTTATAATAGAGAGGTTTGTATTCATTTTTGTAGATCTTAAAGTATCAGCAGGCAAGCAGCCTGGAGGTAGCATCCCATGGAGCTCTTATTTTTCACATGAATTGGCTACAGAAATGCTTTCCTGTTGCAGAGCTTAGGATCAGTCCTTATGCACCTACCCTCAAAACAGGAATCTAAAAAGTTCACTGTTTGTGGATGCCGGGAAGGCAGGAGCAGAGATACCAGTTCACCTCATTCTTATTTTACTCTCCTGCTGTTAGTGGTGTATTAATAAATAGTTTTTGTTAGCAGAGTTTAAGCGTCAGTCCTTCTGCGAAGCAAAGGTTTAAACTAATGGTACAAGGTTGTGAATTGCCAAGAGCTCCCAAGGTACCAGCGAAGACCATTCTCCCTCTCTGTGGTTGCAGGTATACACTGCGACAGTGTGTGTGCGGAGGGGCAGTGGGGCCCTAACTGCTCCTTGTCTTGTTACTGCAAAAACGGAGCCTCATGCTCTCCCGACGATGGCATCTGCGAGTGCGCACCGGGCTACAGAGGCACCACGTGTCAGAGAAGTAAGCACAGAATAAATGCCTTGAAATCTCTCAGTTTCTTTCTCTCCTGTTAGTAAAATATGCTTGATATAATGCTGTAGTGCTGTGCAAACTGTTCGGTGAAACAGTCCTTTTGGGACATTGTAATTGGCAGGAGGTATGAATGTAGAGAAACGGATGTTAATTAAGTTAACAGTGTTAACAGTGTTTTCAACTGTCTTCTTCTAGTTATTGTATAGCCTGACTTTTATATACTATTTCCACAGTGACACTGTTGTGCGTATGACTTTATAAGAAACAAATATGGTAAGGAAGTCCATTCTAAGGCTACCATTTCCAAAAGGGGTTAACCGACAGTGATTTTTGTTAAGACATATTCTGGTAGCTGATTAAAGTGTGCCTGAGTTTCAAACTTTAGAATCCTTAGTCTCCCCTTGAGTCTGGCAGCCATCATCAGCGTACTTATTGCTTTTATTTAACATTTCTTCTGAAGCAGCAAAGAATGAGCAATAACATCAGGCCTCCCTGCAAGTAAAAGGCATCATATGTACACATACGTTTATTTTAAAAATTCTTCTCTGTAAAACGTAAATGTTAGCAGGAGAAGAGTCATGAGCTGAGGCAAATTGTGTCAGAAGCAGGGAGGCAAAATAACACGATGTGCAAAATACCCACCCATCCAAGAGGATTTGTCACAGCTTGCCTGGTTGTCCTCGGTTCACACTGGGAGGGGGAAAGGTGCCCAGAGCAGAGCAGTGCAGACTCCTCCACACTGGGGCTCCGGCCCTGCTTCCAGAGGAGCTCTCCCAGAAACAGAGTCAAGAGGCAGGTGGAGTAGGCCAAGCAGAGAGGCTACTGGAGGCTGCTGCCCTCCAGAAGAGGCAGGAGGAAGGAAGGACCCAGCACAGGATTGCCAGAAAGCTGCAGGAGAGCCAGAGGAAGCCAGGCATGGCAGCGTTTCAGGGTGAAGAGTGCGGTTGCCTTTGGTACTACTAAATGCATTACTGGAGCATTAGTTTCACTTAAGCATTTCTAAGTACAGTAATTATTCTCACTACCTAATCTCAGAAGGCTTTACAGTTAATCAGTTAATCCAAAGGTAGACTAACAGTAAAACATCCTTGTGCCTTGGAACTAACGTGTGTGACGAACACAAGCGGCCTCCCCTCCGACGTCTCTCAGAGCCAGTCTCTTGTGCATGGTCCTGAGGCCAGGAGGTCATGCAAATAATTTGGATCCCAATCAGAAAATGCCCTTCTGGTAAACAGGAAGATCTTAAGGCACTGTTTCGTTTGGATAAGTTAAGATCTCGAGGGAGATCTGACAGCATAACTTATATCAAGCATATAATTGAAAATCTTAAATGAGATTTAAAATATTGAAAAGATACCAAGTTAGTTTTTGTAAGTGCTAATAGCTGCTTTGCTTTGCAACAGATATTTCATTTGAAGCATTGCCTAATATGCCAATTTATCAGGAAAAAAAAGGAATGCCCTGAGGGATTAGAGAAACAAAGAGATTTCATGCAACAACCTTTTTTGCTTTTCTTCTTCTCCTGTCTATTTGGCTGATTATGGTGTTCTGCATAAAAGGGAATAGTGCCTTTGGCACAGTCATTAAGTGGAGGACTGTATTTTTCTGATCTCAAGTTCTGAAAAAATAGGGAGGTGATATGTAATTAACTGTCTCATGTAATGAGTACAGTGAATACTTAGCTGAAAGGATAGCTTGAAAACATTAATACATTATTTTTCAGTGAAGTAATGGCTAAAGTGGTCTAGATTTGTATTCTGAGTTACAAGACCTATTAGAAAGCTAAAGTCTAAGATAACCCCTCTTCTACCCCGACAGATAAAACTACCAGTATGTTTTTTCTCAAGTAATTTTCTTCAAATATAAGATCTTTTAAAATATGTTTACGAGGTAGAAGATATGCAGTATATAAGCAAATATGTATAGTATGCAAATATGTAAAGTACTTATATATTTCAAAAATAAGTCCAACCTTTCTGTTTTCCTTATTTTAAGCAACAGTGTATTTGACTTGACAAATAATAGAATGTGAACTAACCAGTTAAATAGAGTATAGTTAACCCTCAAGGAAGAGAAAGAGATCTCCTTTATTTGTGTTTAAAGTATTCTATGTTTATTGGAACTTTATGACTAGTCACCACCACATTATGGTCCTTGTGCATTTAGGAAGTAGAGCGAATCAAAGTTAGCAATGAATCCACTAAATAGTAGTTCATGACTCTATTCAGTGCAAGTGGTGAGGACAGTTTGTTCTTTCCACTTCCAGTTTGTTCTCCTGGGTTTTATGGACACCGTTGCAGCCAGACATGCCCCCAGTGCGTACACAGCAGTGGTCCCTGCCATCACATCACTGGATTATGTGACTGCTTACCTGGATTTACAGGAGCCCTTTGTAATGAAGGTACAAGCTCTAATTAGTACTCCTGTAGTTAGTCTGATGCTTGGTAAACACCAAGAATTCTAATAATTTTCATTTTATCTATTGTAAACTTATAAGACCAAAAATGTTAATGTTTCTTTTTTCTTAAAATAAAGAAGACACGATCTATGTGCTAAAAAAAAAAAACAAAAAACTAATACTTCTGTCCTGTTCTCAGTGTGTCCCAGTGGCAGATTTGGCAAGAACTGCATTGGAATCTGCACATGCACCAACAACGGCACATGTAATCCTATCGACCGGTCTTGTCAGTGCTACCCTGGCTGGATTGGCAGTGACTGCTCTCAGCGTAAGTGTCAACACATTTTTTCCATTGTTTTTCAATAGCTGAACCCTGACTAATTGTTTTCTCTGTTTATTAGTGAAAAAATACTTTCTAAATGAGAAGCGATGATTTAATTGCATATAATGAAGAGAGAGATTAACCTTTTTTTGTATTTCATCTGCACTATTACACACTCCTTTACATGTGAATTTTCTAAGAAGGTTAGGGGACCAAAGCATAGGGCTCTCAAAGGCAGACTAGGGGACAGGGTCTATTTCCAGTAGCCAAAGAAGAATTATGACAAGACGGATCCAGACATTTCTCAGAATTGCACAGTGAAAGGCCAAGAGATGATGCTCACAGGTTGCAACGAGGTCAACTCTAATTAGACAAAAGAAAAAAATAGCGTTATTCTGAGAGCTGTCAAGCACTGGGACAGGCCACTTAGGGAGGCTGAAATCTCTGTCCTTGAAGAAACTGAAGAATCTCAATCCCCTGAATAAGACACTAGACTGGATGCTGGACAAGATGACACCAGGGGTCACTTCCTGTGATGCTATCAGTCTTTCCTTCATAGTGGTTTTAGACTATTTGCTAGTCCCATAACAATAATGTTATGAACTTGGCATGGCTTGTATTCACAGATATGACAGAGATTCTGAATGACAGATGTATTTTACAAATGACTTCTTGAGGCACTGAAATATTGGGTTGTTTTGACCGCAGTCACATGCCACACAGAGCCAGGATTTTCCAAGACCCAAGCTGCAAGACAGTATTTTTTTCTTATCAAACGTTTGAGGGTTTTTATTAAGAATTTCTTGCATTATGAATGCATTTTTTCATTACTTACCAGTTTTTAGCAGATTTTCCCCTTCCTTTTAAAATTATTTTCAGAGATGCACATTTTTAGTGTCATTGAAATCCACTTGATTTATATATGGTCTTGCTATGCTAAAACATGTGAAGGCTGTTCCTGATTTGAAAAGGCAAAGAGCTTAGCCCTAATTTTCTTCTGTTTCACAGAGTTATTTTATTAAATAATTAGGTATTCTCCTGATACATTGCTAGAACAATCTGAATTGATCTACAAGAAATCTGATCAATCTTGTTAGCTCTGATCTGATCTTGTTAGATCAATTTGAATTGATCTAACAAGAAATAAATACCTGAAACAAAGTTCTCAAGAGGAAGCATAACCAATTTGATGAAGTACTGAAATGCTCAGAGTACTGCAGTGTGTGCAAAAACTTCAGTCAACCTAAAGTCAACCTGTTTTTATGAATAAATGTGGTTATATCAGACCCTAGCACAATGTCTTTTGAATTTTGATCCATCACTGTGCTAGGGTTTCCATGGAGGTGCATCTCCTAATAACATGCCTCATCGGTTTCTATTATTCATGGTTTGGCTGGACCAGGTTAACTGGCTCTATACCAGAGCAGTGTAACATCTGATCAATTTAGAAAAGAAAACCTTCTTTGCTGGCTACATTTTAAGAAGTGATCAGCATACACAACTCTGTATGAGATTAAAATAAATTTTGGGTCTGTTCCTGTAGAAGCCAGTAGCAATGTAGGTGCTGGGTCCATAGTTTTATAGTGAAATAAGTAGGTTGTTGGAAGAGTATAGGAGTATTTGGGAAGAGGAGGGATTTAACCACTGAATCAATACAAGAAAATGGTGCTAGAAGCATGAATGGAGGCTGCTTCTGGGGCTGTGTTCATGGACCATAGGAGAGGAAATTTATCTGCTTTGTGTAGCAGGCTTTCGATCCCACGGAAAATAATGATTCCATCAGTTTGTTTTGGAACGACTGACCTTTTTGAAACACCTAACCTGTGACTTTCTTGACTGACCACTAATATCATACAACAAATAACAGTAATAAAAGTATTTGTAAATCACAATGGAAATTGAAACAACAAACATATTAAAAATGTGTATTTTTCAATAAAATGCAATATTCTTTGTAATGGAGTGAATTTTAGGCAAAGATAACATTTTGCAAAAGTGCAGATCAGACATATATGAATCATTTTGCTTATGCAAACATTTAAACGATCAAAAACCTTCTTTTGGTCTCAAGACAGGTCCCTGGAAAACCAGACTACAGATTTGAGGAGATACCATTATTTTAATATTAATACAGAAGTAAAGATCAGACTTTATCACCTAGGCTGTTTCACCTCTCCAATAAAATACTCTTTTTGTGCTTAAAAATAGGTTTTCTGGTACACAACTGTGTACTAACCTTAATATATAACTCCTATATTTTCAAATAAAGGACCTATTCTTCGAGCACTGTATACACTTAGGGATATTGCCACAGAGAAAATTTTCTATTGCTGTCTCTGAATAATAATTACCATTTGGGGATTTGCTTCACTATTTTAGTGTTAGCATTCAGTGTCAGATTTGTTCACCATGACATTTCCAAACTAATCACTAAAATTGTACCTTATAACATTTTTGGATGCAATTATGAGTAGAAAAAAACCCATCTCCTACTGCATTTATGACTGCTTGTTTCTTAGAAATACGTTGATCGGTAGACCTATGGAAACAAAGGAGTAAATCAGAAGCCTTATTAGGTCAAGAAGCTACCTTAAGCAAGTTATATGTGCCACACTTGGGCAGTAATACAGACTCTAACAGTGAAAACACAGTGTCAAGCTACAAGATATAGTTTAAGCCTTCTTTGTCTATTCTCCTTCACATTGGAGTCTTAAAATGCTTAAGCCCTTGGTGGTGTGCTGTCGAATGGACTTCGTATTAAAAAATAAAAGAAATTTATGTTTCTCTGTCATCTGGTCTGTGAGAAAGCTGGTATAAGATAAGAGTGCCCTAGTTACCTCCTATAAAACAGGCACCATGGGTTTCCTTCACATGTTAAATCTTTTTCAGAACTATTTATCTGCAGTAAAATGACTCATTAGGTGTGTTTCGTTAATGAGTGAGGGTCCTTGCAGTCTGAGATTAAGTAATTGATTTCTTCTTTCAGCTTGCCCACCTTCTCATTGGGGACCCAACTGCATCCACACATGCAACTGTCACAACGGAGCTTACTGCAGTGCCTACGACGGGGAGTGCAAATGTACCCCAGGGTGGACTGGCCTTTACTGTACCCAGAGTAAGTGATCCTTGTCCTCCACACATGCTCGTAGGGGTCTGCAAGTCAGTGGCAGAATTTTCCTTTGGCATTTTAACTACTTTATTGACTGATTCCTTCGCACTCAGGCGGGTACTGCATTGCCTCCGTGGTGCCCGGGGCGCTGCCCCTGTGAGCAGTCAAGCCTCGGCCGCACGTTTGTGTTCAGGCTCCTCGCTGGCCTTCCTGCAGAGGAGGGCAGCTTTCGTCCAGGTGCTGGCAGGCGTCACCGCCACGTGTGCGCGGTTGTAGCCCAGGTACAGCCCAGACGCCAGCGTGCTGCTGTGCTGCAGTTCCTTCCCTGTCCGAACCACCCCAGGAAATACTCAGCATCGGGATGCAGTAACCAAGTTTATAACATCGTGACACAGAGCTTACTGAGGCTGTGAGCATAACCTGGGCCTAAGCCAGGGTTGTGGTCTACCGAGGCCGAGTCCCTGCCGGTGCTGCAAATTGGTCTTATTGTCCATCTCTTATTTGTAATTGTTACATCCCAGAAACGACTGCAGCAGTAGCTCACAGTCAACACATGTAATTCAAATACTGATACAGAAGCTACTTCATCTGCAATTTAGAAGCCAAACTTCATGAGGATCTTATTTCATCATTTCTTTCCGAATTTTCTTTGTGTAATTAATGCATTAGATCATGGACATTTCTAAGACCTTTTCATTATAATAATATCAGCAGTGCACTGACCAGGAATAGTTATATGGCACCCATTTTATGCTGGTATATTGCTGATATGCAGTGACTGGGAACAAGTATATGGCACTCATTTTATGCTGGGTAACAGTTCATACAAAATTTCAGAGAGAAATATGTGTTAGAGATAGATATGGATAGAGAAAAAGTTGTTTTCTTATTATCTTTATCATAAATAGTTATATTTATGGCTCCTATTTGGCTTATCTTCATCCCCACTGTTTTCAATGCAGGCACAAGCATTATCTTTGAACTCAAAAAATAGCTGACTGCTTTGCATTCAGTGTTTAAATACAGTTTTCATCAGGTTGCAACTCTCCTTTTTCAATTGAACAATGTCACAGTGGCAGGAAATAACACATATATTACAGGGCCATATGGATGCAGCTCTGGAAGACATTCACTGTACTGGTTAACTGTCAGCTATTGTGGTTATTGTGCTTCCTGCTGGTGAATAGCAGTCTCTGTGCAGTGATATGTCTTCTTCATACTGAAATGGCATCTCTGTGAGGAACGGAGATACAATATGATAATATTTTTACTCCTTATACTTCAGCTGTGCTGGAAATATGTTCAAAGGTCTATTCACCACTAGACAGATTCCCTGTACTGGTTCACAAAATGCCCTCTTTCTATTCCTTTCAAATATCTCCACAAAACTCATTTCTTCAAGCAGCCCTTCTTGGTACCTTCATTTGCTGTCCCCATAAATTCCCGTTCCTGTTTTTGCATAGTCGTTTGGCTCATGTATATTTTAACCCCCTTTGAATAGGTCAGGCCTCAGTCTGTTGTGGTTGTAGATTGCCGTGTTGCGCAGCAGGGCTACAGACGTGACATTGCAGTAACATAACGAGTAATAATATTTGAGTGTTGTTTCTAGAGCATTTTTTTCACTCTGTTTTCCCTCCCGCTCCTTGCACTGCAGGATGTCCCCTAGGGTTTTACGGGAAGGATTGTGCCTTGATCTGCCAGTGTCAGAACGGAGCCGACTGCGACCACATAACGGGGCAGTGTACCTGCCGCACGGGGTTCATGGGCAAGCACTGCGAGCAGAGTGAGTAGGAGCAGGAATTGGTCCTGTCTCATAACAAATACCAAACCCTCGAGCCGAGCTTCTGCTGCTTTGGTCTGCGTTCTCATGCAGCCTCTTGGCTAGATCGGGAACTTTGGATGAGCAAGAGTTTCAGGATTTGGTCCGCATGTTTTCCTGAACATAAAAACACAGAGAATTAATTATTGAGACAGATTATGATTGTGACGGCTGTTCTTTTCAAATGTGGCTATAAATTGAAAGACATTTGCACTATATTCTAGTTTCTATGGGCATAATGCTGAAAAAACTTCAGCAACCCAGACATGCAAAAGTAACAAATAAATCCAAGTAATTGTCATTAGCATAAACCACAATGAAAATTAATAGTTAGAAAACTGAAGATTAGATGTACCACATCAATCCTAGTGGATAATATTTTTTTTGCGATGTGATTTTACAATACAGTTGGATTATAACAGGGCAGTAAATAGAAGGGGTTTTTTTCTACATGGGTAATTCTTTTAACAGTTTTCTACCAGTAAATCAAGAATAACACCACTGAAATCAATGATGGCATGATGTTGTAAAACACTGTAAAAGGGTCCTAGGCAGAAATCCGGAGAGTCCTGCTTTTCTTAAGATTACAGGCTGGTACTCCCATACTTCATGCATTACATTGCACTGCAAAGCAATCTGTTCAACACAAGGCAAACGTGCCCCAGAGAGATGTACTTAATTATGATTTGGGAGGCTTAAATGGATCTTTGGTATCAGCAGTCTGCACAGGGCAGAGCAGAGCACAGTCCCCATCACCTACAGCCAGGACTGATAAAGCTGTGGCTGGTCTGAGGGGCTACACAGTGGTGGGGGCAGCAGGCACCACACCTGGCAGCCCTGGAAGAGAAGGAGCTGGGGGCACTACCCTATACTAAACAATATTACCCTATACTAAACTTCTGTCCTGTAGGCAGCAGTGAGTCTAGGCTCAGCTGCAGCACATACTGATTTTCTAAGACTAACAAGCATCTATGTTAGAAACTCCAAAAAAAAAGTGTTTTTTTTCCCCTTAAAAAATACAATTATAACAAAATTAGAACATTTTAGAGGAATATATTCATTTCAATTAAATAATAGTTATTAACATGTCACAGTTAGTTATTTAAACTTTCTTGTTCCACTCAGATTTCAAAATGTTTTGCTTCCAAAGAGCAATAATATTTAGGTAAACTTTTTTGCAAGATCTTTTTTTGATGTTGTCAAATTTAAATATTTATTTGACTGTTTTGGCAAAGCTACATTCATTATTATATTTCCTAGATTTGCCATTTTATCCTATGATCTGAGAAAGGTTCAACCGTATTAAAATGTTCTGATATTTCTGAATTGGAATTTTAGCTTTTCATTCCAATTCAGGTTTCAAAATGCCAAAATATTCCATAGAACAGTGTTCTTTGGCTAGTTGTGCTAGCCATTCAGTAGTGCTAATCTTTTACTGAATGAAACTAAGAGAAGGATAAGCATGAAATTGCACTGTATTTCATTTTAGCAAGGCTGCAGAAAAGTTTCTCTAGCAACTATTGTGTTGCATTATCTTGTAAATCATTCTAATGTAGGAATACATAAGAGGAGTTAGATTGTTTCTTAAAAAAAAAGAGAAAAGCAATCCAATTACAAAACCACTGAGAGACTGAGAAGATTGAGTCTCAGGAGAAGAAACACTACAGTTCTTCAACCCATCTGTAGTAGAGCAATGCAACAAACCACATGTTTACAGAGGTGGTGATACAAAGGAATCGTTGTTATCGGTATAGGATAATTCTCTACTATACTAATTACACAGTGAAGCAGATGCTTTGATCAGTAATTAATTATTCTAATACAAATCATTTTAGAATAGATATATTTCTGTAAAAACTCTTCAGTTAGGCTTATTTCTCATAAGTTTTTCACATTTTTTTCTGTGATAGTTTCTCATTAAAATATCAAAATATGTTAATCCATCATTTTTATTTTTTTATAAATATATAAATATATGGTGCATGTTAAACTCATTCTTCTGGTTTTTATATCCTACTCTGTTACTACATTAGCACATCTGTCATATGCAATGACACTTGCTATATATCTGACACCTCTTATATCATTACATGACGTTTTGAGCACTGGGGTTTCAGTGACTTGGGAAACCTGACTTTGGAAACTTGACTTTATGTTGTAAAATTTTGTCCATTTTTCCCAGTGTCTTATACCATGCTAATCTGTGCCTTCCTGATTTCATACTCACTACTTTAGTGGCATCTAGAACACGGATGATGAAAAATCAATTCTGAATATAATTGCCCCTTTTCCTCTTGCACGCACACACTCACCCCGACCCTGCACTGCTTTGTGAAAATAGAGATTTACCGGTAATAAGATAATGCCATCTGGTGGTCACTTACAAAAACATACCTACATTGACAAGCTCAAGTGCTGGCATATAAAATGCTATAGTTCTGTAATACCAAAACATTCCAGAAACACTAACTTAGGTCTTCATCTTATTTTGTGCAGAATGCCCTCAAGGTACCTATGGATATGGATGCCGGCAGTTGTGTGACTGTCTGAACAACTCAACGTGTGACCACATCACGGGGACGTGTTACTGCAGCCCAGGCTGGAAGGGAGCCAGGTGTGATCAAGGTAAAAGCCTAGGCACAATAAAATTACTATGATTGGGTTCTCTAAAAACAGGACGCATCTATTAAATGCCATATCTGTACCAATCATTAATTAAACACGATGAGTTATGTGTGCTTAAATAGTCTATTTTATCAGGTTAGATGAGCTCTGTAGGTTTTTAAATAGTAGATGTCTCTGTGACAGTTTATTGGAGTAATTCTCAAGCGCAGATTGCATGAAATCTTTTAAAGTGTAGTGCTATCTAAAGCTGTGGATAGAGCGTGTGCTTTATCTGCTCTGCATTTTTTGCTTACAGAATGGTTGTACTTTTTGAAGACAAAAGCTCTTCCTTAAGGCCAGTGGCTTCCGACATACTTCTATTTCTTCATTATTAAATACATTTAGAACTAGCAGGAAGATTTAGAAGTGAAATACTATCCTGTACTCCTGACACGGGAGCCTTACAGGCGTTTAATCTGTATATTTCATTTCTTCTTGTATTTCAGCTGGTGTGATTATAGTGGGAAACTTGAACAGCTTAAGCCGTACCAGCACGGCCATGCCTGCAGATTCTTACCAGATAGGGGCGATAGCAGGCATCATCATTCTTGTCCTCGTTGTGCTTTTCCTGCTAGTGCTGTTCATCATTTACAGACACAAACAGAAAGGGAAAGAAACGCACATGCCTGCAGTGACCTACACTCCTGCTATGAGGGTCATTAATGCAGATTACAACATGGCAGGTAAGTGCAAATCTGTGCAGGATCCTAGAGGGTTCCTTTTTCTTTCCGTTTTGACTTTGTGTTTGTGATGGAGGTTCACCTCTGGCCCTAAGTGCACACCGAACCTGTTAGCGAGAGCTGCTGTGAGCAGGAGCGTGTTTGATTCCAGAGAAAGTGTCTGGAAAGGGAGGCAGAGGAGACTTTCCTCCTGAAGAAGAGAGGAAGGCTGAGACCCGCTCAGTGGCCCTCTCGGAGCCCCTTTGCAGGATGGCAGCCCCTGGATGATCCCCACTGGCACAGCAGGTGGGGGTGTGAGGGCGGGCTGGTGTGCCTGCCTCTCGGGTGGCAGAGGTGCCTCACCTGAGTACAGAACGATGCGGGCCCAGCATCTACAGCCACTTAGTTGGTTCTCTATCAGTCTTTTAATCTCCACAGTTAATGCTATAAAGCTATCTTAGGCAGGTAAAATATATTCCCTGCTGAGTAAAGGAATAAGCTGACCTTATATACGCCATGCTCTCCTGTGTAATGTTTGCAGCCCTAAATGTTTCACTGCATTAAGCAGTGGAAGTGTGGATCTTTCTACTTCTCCAGGCCTGTTTTAAAACAGAGCTGGAAAGTGTGTCAAAACATGATTTCTGCTGAAATTTTAAATTCAGTGCTAATAACTTGAATACGGCAAGACTGCTATAGCTATAGAAAATGAAAATTTCACATTAACTATGTTAAGAGTCTGTAGAAGAGTGAGAGAGTTTGAAACCAGTGAAGAAAGGAGCTACACTGCTGAAACAGGACAGAATTTTTCAGCCTATGTAGGTGCATATGATTTGGGATGAGAGAGTTACATGGACTTCAAGGCAATGCTAACTCCGGCAGCTAGCTATCAAGGAAGAGGGCAGGTAAAAAAGCCAGCAGAAGCTGTTGCCAGAATAGGGAAAGACATCTTTTGAGAACAGCAGCAGAGGTGGTGCATTAGGAGCAGCAGAAAATCTTGTGTCGCCTTGCTGATGGAAGTGTCTGCAATTAGGACAACACCACCGCTAGACACTGGAGGCGAAAGAGAGCAATGGGTCACAGCAGAAATGGTGGCAAACCAGTAGTGCTTGAGAATGCCCCTCGGTGAAAGTGAGATCATGTAGTATTTTGGTTTTCAAGAAATTCTGGAGCAAATGCTGAAATTAATGCAGCACTATCAAGAAATATTTTAAAAAAGGACACAGCACGTTATCTTCAGTTGTTCATTTTCCTGTCTTTTCAGAAACCATCCCTCATGGTAACGGTGGAAATGCTAACAGTCACTACTTCTCCAACCCTAGCTATCATACTCTAACACAGTGTACCACCCCACCACATGTCAACAACATGGACAGGCTGACCCTGGCAAAGGTAAGACGTAAAATCTAAACGTTTCTGAGCAAATGAGCCTCAAATTTCTTTTACCTTCTTTCCTAATGCCTCATCTTGAATTTATTTCACCTTGTAGAAATTCAGTGACCATTTCATGTTTTCAATTTCTATTATCTATCTTTCTCTGAAATAGTCAAAAAACAACCAGCTGTTTGTGAATCTTAAAAATGTGGAACCTGGAAAGCGAGGCACTGTCATGGACTACACAGGAACGCTGCCTGCAGACTGGAAGCATGGGGGTTACCTCAATGACCTTGGTAAGAGAGAAACAAAAAAAGGAGGGAAAAGTGGATGTTATTCATTGTGGTTGTGATGGACTGGAAAGCAGAGGTCTGTTTTCCTGTGTAGGGTTGGTTCTCCAGCCAGGTAGTATCGAAGTGGTTATATCACAGAATATAGCAGAACCTGCTTGTTTGCCAAGCAGTAAGGACTAGGGTTATGGGTTTAGCCTTCCTGCAGGGCAGTGGCTTCAAAGACAAAATGTGGCTGCCTGAGAAGACCAGTGATCCAGACTGATTCCCAGAATGCAAAAAAAAAAAAAAAAAAAAAACAAAACCGTATTAGGCCGTTTTGTAAGATCATGGTTATATTTGCAATAAGGATCATAAGGATCTACTTCAGTAAAATTTGAAAGATTCTTATTAAATCAATGAGAGATTGCATAGCTTTGTGGGGCTTTTTTTTTCTAGTTTTAGTCTCTACCATATAGAATTGATGCTTTAAAAATAGCTTCTCATCATCTGATCTGCTTTAGCTGTAAGTTCTAAATAAGCTAGGTGTAAGTACTTTCAAGCCTGTTTGCCAAGAGACAGAGCACTTTTCTTACAATGAGAAATTTCCCAAAGTTGTGGTAATGAGAGTCAGCTCTACATTTCCTTAGACTATTTGTCCCAGTACTCAGAACTCCGAAGTTATATTGGCTATGTTTATCCCCTTGCAGTAAATCTGTACCAGGCAGATTCCAGGGGAGTGGATGAATGCTGATGGTGTGCTTCTTTTCCAAAACAGCAGATGGGATGATTTGGGTAGCTCTGACGGGGTGACTGTGGCATTAGTCCAGGGGAGAACAGGAGAACAGCTGACCCAACATCTAGTTAACAAAGTTGTATGGGACTGGAATACAATTCATGTCAGTTCTGAAAACAGGTGTTCTATAGCCAAAATTAGCCAAAAAAAAATGTATTAAATATTAGATCAACAATAATTTTAAGCTTTTTAAGTGTTCTAACGTAGTATCACAATACATTCCAATTAAGAAATAGTGCTCTACCGTACCAATTAAAGCTATTTGAATGGATCAGTAACCAGGTAAATGCCAAATCTCCAGAGGCAGTTTTCAGTCACTGCTTATTCTGTGCTTATACTGGGGTTTGCACTGAGAGAAATCTGTTAATAACAGACAATTACAAAGCTGCAGACCTGGGCATAAAGAGTTTTAGGCCATTTCTTTAAGCCAAAGGACTGAAAAGAAGTGACCCTGAAGTAATTAACCTTGGGAGCAAGAATTGCAGTGAATTTGCCATACGCTGAGATTTTCAGGTCGAGATGGACTCTTTCTAGTAGATAGTTTATTCAGACAAAAAATATGCTTTAATCAAAAAGCAGTTATTGGGCTCATTCAAGAGTAACTGGGTGAAATGTAATGGCCTATGACATATGTGAGGTCAAAGTAGATAATTTAATAGTCCCTTATGACCTTAACCACCTTCCTTGCACAGGGAGCTACCATCTGAAAGCATGCAATCACAAAGTACCAATGATTTTGTAACCCTGTACAGGCTAGCATGGTGCTTAGAGCACTTCTCTGGGTAGAAATGATCAACCAAGCAATTTTTTAAAGTGTCCAAAGCTCTTATCTACACATTTTACATTTTCCATTTTAAAGTTGCTCGTTTTGATATTTTTTCAGGTGCTTTTGGACTTGATAGAGGATATTTGGGGAAATCTCTGAAAGGTGAGTACATTTCCTGATGCATATAAGTGAGATGACACAGTTATTTAATTTAAATCATCTTTGATTTCCATGTGAAAGAATTTAAAATAATTTTGGAGTAAATTGTACTTAGCGAGTCAAAACATTAAGGATTATCTGAGGGGAAAGTTTTCTTTGTTCTAAACGGAGAGGCTCTTTTCATGGTGGTTTTTTTTTTCCTTTAAAAGTGCCTTTCTAAGCCCCTCATTCTCCATACACAAACCATTCATGTACTACCTGAATCATCAAATAACGCTGTTTTGACCAGCAAAAGGGACCTCTATCCAGTCAGCCAGGAAGGGATTCATGCAGCCTCTGATGAGAGGTTTTAGGCGAGAGCGATTCCTTCTGCAGCTGACGTGGTGCGTGGGCCACCATGAGCCCATAGAGCTCACTGTGGGCTCTGGGAAGGTTTATCAAAGCATGAATGTATGGAGAGGAGTGAAAATACTCAGGAAATTCATGGAAGCAATGATGTTTTCAACTTTTTCATTATATGATTTCTCATGAGACTTCATACTGGGGAGTACTGGTGTGTGTCCCTGTTTTTGTTACATGGTTTAGGAATGCCAAGGTGACTAGAATGTCTAGATATCCAAACAGTAGGGGGAAAAGTGCAGCTAAATCTAAAAGAATAACCAGTTAAATATGTAGCAGCTGCTACCTGACATTACCTGGTTTGGAGGGATTAGGGAAAGCTTAATTTCAAATACTTTAAAGGTGTCAAAAAGTTATAAGCAAACATTTACTGATCAGTTCCTCGAAGTCAGTCTTGAGCTGGATATTCAGAAGCAGGAACTAGCTGAGAAAGTCCCAAATATAAAACCAAAATAACATAGTGTATTGCAAAATAACACAGAATACAAAACAACATAGGATACTATAAGATCTCTTCCTAGCATGAAAAAGTATCTCCCAAACCACAGTTACCTCTGTTTTTCAGTCAGCTCCCAAAATGAGAAGCCTGCTATTTTAATAGTGTGCTGCCCCTAGCACTTGCAAAAATATTCTGAAGTATCCCTTAAAACCTGATTCTGCAAATAACTTGTATTTAATAGAAATTAAAGGTGCTCAAACTTTGCAACAAGAATTTGCCAATGGCAAGATCGGGCTCATAAAAGAGCAGAGAGGTAGAGGTGCCTTTGTTAGTTGCTGTATAAGACAATTTTTGAAGTGTTGTATGTTTTTTTAAGTACCCACTTACGAGTGACTTTGTAGAAACTCTAAAATACAGAAGGACTGTATAACTGCAGAGTTTTTCAGAAATTAAAATGCATTTTGTTCTGTTCATATTTATATAGCACATTTGAAAGACTAATGTGTTTTTCCTCTTTCAGATCTAGTGAAGAACTCAGAATACAATTTAAGTAATTGCTCATTAAGTAGTTCTGAAAACCCATATGCTACTATAAAAGACCCACCAACTCTTTTACCAAAAAATTCAGAATGTGGATATGTTGAAATGAAGTCACCGGCACGCAGGGACTCCCCATATGCTGAAATTGCCAACTCTGCTTCAGCCAATAAAAATGTTTATGAAGTTGGTAAGTACAAACTGCATTTGTAGATTGTTAAGATTGAGGACAAAGAGTAAAAGATCTTTCTTCTGAAGTAGTTTAGTCAAAACACATGGAAAATCACTAAAAAAGTGCTAATGCTTTCAGACTCTATCTCCTGCTCAAAGCAAACTCATTCTTTTGAGATAAAGTGGTGTAATTCACAAGATAGCTGGAAATGCCTTCAGTTCTGTTCTGTAACCAAAGGGCACCTCTAAATTTTCCTGGTTTGAAAGCCCTTCTCTGAACAAGAGCAGCAGATATGGTCAGGATAAAGATGCAGTGTAATTCATCTCTGGATTAGACTGTGACATATGGAATACAGCTGAAAACACGAGGGATAGAAGAACTCTGTTTCCTCTCCTTGATCAGAAAATAAAAGAACATCATCACCCACAAAGGTGATTTTACTGATGTGGATGCTATGTAGCATTGCATTTTTGAGAAATCCTTGGGATTCTTATGGGATGATAATTAATCTAATGATCTCTGGACTCAAATAATGTGGATGTCACAAAAATTATGGTGTATCATTTTCTATTTCTGTTCCCAGTGAAGAGATCCCTCTGGAATCCATCAGGATCCCCATTGTGATGTTATGGATTTTTTTTGTAAGACCTTGATTAAAAGCCCGAAATCTGGGCAGTGCAGCCTAAATGATGGCTTTTTTAGTTTGTTTGCACACAAGAACAGATGCTACTCTGCTTGGTTCTGTCATTAAATACACTGAAGGCAGTGCCTTGATGCAAGCTCACAGGTGTTATTTGGAATAAAGCCAAGACACTTGAAGATGAACTTTTGTTCCATTTCAGGACTCAGCACGGCAAAGTCTTCATATTTTTAAGCAGCAGGGAGAGAATATTTTGCAACACAAACTGACCTGAAATGCTCTGCTTTCCTTCTGCTTTCCTTTTCTCGTGCTCAGTGCATGTGTTCTCTTTTGCCACAGAACCTACGGTGAGCGTTGTCCCGGGAGCCTTTGGAAACAGCGGGCATTTCGGCCAGGACCCTTACGATCTTCCAAAAAACAGCCACATTCCGTGTCACTATGACTTGCTACCGGTTCGAGATAGCCCCACATCCTCTACGAAGGAGGTCGGCAGCGAATGACTCCAGCAGTGGGACTCTCGAGGAGGACAGTCGCGTGGTTCATGCCCCTGCCTGTAATTCACCTTCTTATTTGGCTCCTAGTCTGTCCAGTAAAAAATTGCTGTACATTAACAAGGGATCTCAAGATGAGGTTTGTATTGTATAAACAAGTGACAGATGGACAGACGTCACATTGGGGATATTCTGATTAGCTTTTTTTGTGGCACTTAATTTTATAGAGACAGGTATGCAACACATTTACACTGTAATATGTTGGCTTAAAAATATTAGTTTGTAGATCAGTTCTGGCAATAGAAACTCCCATTTCAGCTACTTTAAATATGGACTCCACGTTGGTATTTTACTTTGTTAGAGTAGAAGTCCCAGAACAGTGCAGTTTACCAAATGCCACTTCATAAAGGGGATATGACTTACTGATATGTAGAAGAAAAACTATTGTCAAACATTACCTTCTATTCTTAGCTTTAGCTGAGATATTAAGCAAAAAGATCTGATGGAGCATAGCAAAGCCCAACACTGCTGCTGTTTGGGAAATCAATCATCAGATTTTTGTCTGTTACTAGTTATGGGGATACCTTGCTTAGATAGATTTGAAGATGCTGAAAGCATTGCATACTTCAGAATTACATGATGCTTCCGGACTGGGTACTCCAGGCCCAGCACCAGTCCTCAGCAAATCATTTGCTGCATTTCAACTCATACATTGCAATTCTGACCACTACTTCTGCCATACACAACTAATAATCCGTAACATATCAGTAACAACTTCATAAAATCTGTAAAATAAATCTGTTTATTTTTGTCAGCATGGACTGAGTGTGAAAGTCAAAGATGATGAATGCTGTAAATCTGAAGTGCAAGGAAAGGTTTAAATTTTAGAAACAGATAGTAATACAGACTGTAACATAGGGTAAAAGTAGTAAAATGTCTGATTTTTTTTCCTTAGAAGCAACTAAGCGATCTCTGTGCATATTTGCTAAAATTGCACCTTTTATTTTTTTTATAGTTAATGTAGGGAAAAAATATGCTTAAGCTGGTCTTTTGCATTGCTAATAATGTGACACATGTACCCCATTCTTCATTAACTTGTATCTCCATTTTTAAACTGTGCATCTATGTTCCTAGTGATCTAGCTTATAACAGCAAAAATATTCTACTGTGTCTTTTTTTTTTTATCTTTTTTTGTTTGTTTGTTTTCTTATTTTGCCAGCTGGGCTTTATTTTGTCTGGTTAAGGAGCCCTCTGACAAGAGAGGGGGAAGATTTAAGTAAGGAATAATGTAATACTAATGTCTGTCAGAGGTGGTTAGCAAATACATAATAGCTTATATTAGTGAATTGGAAAAAAAAAAACCCTGCAAGGTGTTTTTGTTGAGGATAACAACCGAGGAGCAAGACGAAAGGAAAGAGCAGACTCCATCTTTAAAGTCTGGCTCCTTCTGTTGATTGCAGATGGAGCCCATCCTTCCAAGATGCCCCTTTCTCTATTCCCTATGGAGTCGGTTGTGACCTGTGCAATTCAGAGGAAAATAAATTTGCCAAGGAATTACTCTCTTGACACAAAATTGTGCACCAGAAAATAGCAGCCCCTGAATATAATGGCTGTTCCCTTTCAGTGGGAGATTTCCTTTAGAAACCTAGGAAGGACAGTCTAAGCTGTGGCAGTGTTGGTTCCACGGCGGGTGATGACGCGGTGCTGTCTGCCAGCACGCTTGTCGCACAAGCCCGCAGCCTTTTCCACCTTGCACAGAACAGGAGGTTATCCCAAGGCTTGGTGCATCCCTGACTGATGGGGAAAGGATGTGGGAAATTGCATTGCATGGAATAGAGCAGGGAGCATAAAGCCCTGTTACTGCTCCCCTCCGTGTGCCCTGGGGTTGCACCTCAGAACTGTGAGGTACTGCATGATGCATAGGGCAGACGATATTTGGTGTATGAGCTCTCCAGCTCAGCACAGGGAGTTCCACAACAGTTCTTTTATCTGAAAGCCTGGATTGCAGTACAGCCTGAGACAAAGAATTATCACTGTTGTGATGGCATTGATACATTCCTGGGAAGATCAGACCCAGCTCAACCTTTGGAATACTAACTGCAGCACAGAGGATCAGCTATGAGAAAACCTTAAAGAAAACCCAAACCCTTCTCGCTTGAAAAGTAGTCACAGGGCTGAAATGGAAACACAGTGTACTTTGCATTCGTTTTATGTCATTAAAGTGGTGAGAAATGAGAGTGCTGCATCTGGAGGCGTTGTTGTGGCTGTGCTCAAGGCTGAAAACACATGTGGCTATATGAAGTGCCCCTTGATGTTCCTTGTTCCTAAAGAACATGAGCAGTGGCTGCTTTGAAATTCCCTGGGCAATCCTTGCACATCCATGAGTAGCTGTCTGATCAGCTTTGGACTTTGCAGTTACTGAAATTACCTACAAGATTTCAAAAAGCAGCTGCCATTTAATCCCTCCTTAAGACAAAGTAATGACTGGGTTTGTGTGCACATAGGTACATGTAGTGCTACTGATATATACATGTGTTTGTACTGTGTGAGATGGACTTTAAAATAAAACCTTTCTTCTCTGATGCCGTGAAGAGAAAATGCTCTACTTCTCTACTTAGCGATTGTGGGCTCACAAAAAAAAATTGGAGATGACTAGGTCGCGTATTCTTCATAATAAACTATTTTTTGCTTTGTTTTGTTTTAATATGCATACACATCAGTGAAGAGCTGAATAAATGGTCTTCAATTTGTTTGAAAATTTCCAGTAGGTCACATCCTCAAGTGATGTATTTATGAGAACAAGTAAGTTTCTGATAATTTTGCCTACTACCTGTGTTTGAATAAACACACAACCAGATTCCGCCTGGGTACATGGGTACAACTCCTGCTACGTAGTCAGTGTAAAGAATGTCTGCGTATATCAGTGCTGTATTTGCAGGACATCTAGGTACGGTAAAAGATGTGTGAAATTTACTTTGTGGGTGATCACTGATAGATGCTCAAAGAAAACAGTTCCCTGCAGGGGCAGTAGAGTCTTGTTGAATGGTATCCTTGCATCCTTTGAGAGAGGAAAAAAGCACATGGGACTTGAATTAGACATTCCCCTATCCCATGTAGGGGCTGTAGGGTGGCTTCTTTTGAAATAAACTTCGCTGTCACCTCAGCAGAGATTCACAACTCAGACCTCATGACCATCACATAGTTCTTTTTGCAGACCCTACCACGCTCTTCAAAGAAGTAGGGCACTTCCCAACATGCACAGCACCTTCTGGTACCAACTTAATAGGTAACCAACATAATAATTTGGTAATCATCAGAGAATTGTTTTCACCACTACTGTGAATGGAAAGAGAGTACTTATGTCTCTTCATGTTCACTTCACAATAGTGAGGAATACAGCATTTAAAATGGAGATAGCTATTCTCTAACAAAATAACAATTTAGAAAAATGCAAGGAAAAATTAAGCACAAAGTCAATAGCTGACTTTATGTAGGGAAGATAAACTCTGAACTTTTAAATATTTAAACTTTTAAATAACTTAGACATATTAATTCTGATCACTTAGAAGCGTAACGAACCTCAAGGCTCTTTATGAAAGATTTGGTTTTAATCACAAGACGTTGTTACACCTAAATTTTGTCCGCACCTTTATGTGCCATCAAGATCTCCCATTAATCTGATTTGTAGATGTGCCTGCAGGCTACAGGAGGGAAGCAGGTTTTGTTGTACTCTTGCTCGTGTTTTCTGCTGGGACAATCTGCGAAGTGACGTTAAAATGAAAAGAAATCAAAACTGGGGAATGTGTTACTTAAAACGCATTGGATTTTCAAAGGACTGTGACTAAAATTAGATTCAGTATGATTAGGTATGTTTCCAAATAACAATCCCAACACTGCAGCGGTAACATTCTGAATGAAGAATACAGAGCTAATTTTGACAAAAATGCTTTATATTAAAGAATGTACGTATATATATAGTAGTTTAAATGATTGAAAATGAATGGGTGCATGTTTATTAATTACAGGGAATCTTGCCATGTTTGGTACACTTACACTAGTGCTTGAGCACTGGACCTAACTCTTATATTTTCAGTTTTTTAGCCCACAAAACCTCACTTTGATATGACTGAATTGTAATATATTTTTTAAAGAAAACCTACCAGGTATGTCTGGCTTTTTTTTCTTAGCTGTAACAAAAAAGTGTTTTGTTGTTAAAATATTTTTATTTTCCAAAGATGACTGATGTACATCATTTTGACCTTCACTACCATTTATTTCACTTCGCATACTTGTAGGTTTATGTAATAAACTTTCTAATGAAAGATGGAAGGTGCTTTTTTTTTTTTCTTTTCCTCCACTCTCTCAGGATGCACTGGAAATATAAGTAATGTTTTCTTTGCACAGACACTGTACTAGGAAGTAATGTAGTTACCTTTTCTAAAAAGTAAGAACTTCGAGGTCACTTCTGGAAAATTCAAGCTGATTTTGGTTTGAATCTGCTGAGCTTTAGTTCCTTAGTCTGGGAAATTCCTTTCAGGAAAGAGGGAAAAATAATTTTTGAGAATTCATGGCTGTGCTCCTGAGAAAGATTGGGAGCCAAGTTGTGGAAGGCAAGGCATTTCTCTTTTTTTTTTCTTTTTTTTTTTTTTTGGCAGGATAACAGCAGCATTGGACTGACCACTAAAACGCTCGTTTAAAAAAAAAAAAAGTACAAACATGGAGGAAAAAAGCAGATAATACATAGTCATTTATGTTTTGTCAATTTGACAGATCTAATACAGACCTGAAACATTTGCTATAGATAAATGGTGTGGGAAACCATTCTTTACTATTGCAATTTGCTGAGGAACGAGAGATTTGGCATAAAGTACTAACAGAGAAGTCTGTTACATCACATAAGGATTCCTTGGGACTTAATTAATTACTTTATGCCCTTAAGCACAGAAGTAGTAGCCTAGTTAGCATGGCATATAGTCTAAGAAGCATGTCCTGGAGGTGTGAGTAATTATGTACAGCTTACATTATAAAGCCTGCCTATAAAGGGAAATGAACAAACTGAGGGAGCTACCTTCAATGAGCTATTCTTTTTTTTATAGTACAAGCATTTTCTACCCATAAAGAGCAACGGAAAAGAAAATAGCTTAATCATACTTTCATATAGTTTCCAAAAGTGACAGGATCCTGCAACATTTCCGTGCTTTGCATCATCTCTTTTTAATTTTGTTATCAGCATTTCTACCACAAATGAACAAAACCACTGCTGACCTTGACAATGTTTCAAGGTTAATTTTTCACACTGATCAACTGTACTTGAACAATTTACCAGAGACACTTCAAGGAAAATGCTATTTCCATTCCTGTTCCTCTTCCTCTGAACTCCTACCATGGCAATACTAATGCTGTGTAAGGTTTTCCACAGAAACTTATTTTCTAAATGAAAACTGGGAAAGGCAATTTTTGAAAACTGCAGCAATACGATGAAATGGACTAGATGACTAGATAAAAACTTTTTCTATTGTGTTTATTTTATTACCATGGAGTTAGTGACTGTTACTGGCTCTGAGAGACATGAGAATATCCAGCGCCATCCTTCAAATCTGCACTGTCGCAGGGCTGCAAAACCAGCAGCGTTAACGGATGGCAATGCAGAGTGTGCTGCTCTCTTCTGAAGAATACCAGCAACTTCTGAGCCTACTTCTCTCCTAGATGCTTAGAATTCACCAAAACATGCCTTGCACTCTCTCGAGATTTCTTTCATTTTGATGTTTTCTAAGTTTAAAGTCAAGAGCTGAATTTGGGTCCTAAGAACTGTTACGTCTTTGTTGGCATAACATGAAAATTAAATTCTATATTTAGCGTCAGAAGATATTGCTGAGGTTAAAAACATACCTGCCTTGTAAAGTTACTGCATTGATTTATTTGTGATGTAGGTTATTTCAAAATAACAATACAAATCATAACTTAAGGTTGTTTGTTGATGACTATTATAAACTAGTAGAATGACTGGAGTATTTGTCACTAACTTCAGAAAAGTGGAAAAATAATGTTTATGCAGTCCCAAGAATAACTTATAAATTTTGTTCTGAGTACTGAAGATACATAGACTATTGATGTACTCAATAGTGTACTAATTACTCAGGATATAGATTTCAGGGTGCAATTTTACTATTTCTTTTTACTATTTTTCTATTATGCAACCAAATGCATAAAGAATATATTTTATCATTATCTGAAGCCATCTCTACTGACTCTTCTCCAATATCATATAACTTTGACTGATTAAAATTGCCTGAGACAACAATTTGTGAAATTTTGATAGCTAGGGCAATTAGTATGTAAACTAAAGGTCATCTTTCTGAAGGAGGCTTCTAGCTCCAGGAAATGTCTTTCCTCGTTCTGTGCAAAGCACTTCATATTTTTAAACCGTCTCCCATGAGCGAGTCTGACTAAGCGAGGGAAGTTTGTGCTTGAGTATGTTATTTGATAGTGTATAGAAGAAAAGTCTCTGAATATTCTTAAGTAATATTTGATAGAATTTCATTGAGTTACTGATATTCATGCAGTGAGTCAAAATGCGAGTAATTCAAATTGAAGGCAGGTCACAAAAACTTCAAAGCCGGAATATATTTTCATATTTCAGTTTAAGTTTTTCTTAAAAGTACTTCTCTGCATTAATTCTCATCAGAACTATGAAATGTTTCGTATTTCATGTAGCAAGTAACTCAATATAAATTTGAGCAGCCCTTTAAAATGCTCACCAAAAGGTTTGCTACTTCGCGTTCCAACATCAGCTGATACCTGGGTTGAAGATGGCAATTTTCTCCTTGCTTTCTTGTAACTATGAAGACTCTGTCTCTCCCATGCTCTTAAGCAAGAGCATGTTTTGGTGGGATCTTCAGGCCTCTGTGTGCCAGAAAGACACTGCTCTAGAATGACAGAAAAGTGAACCATGTTTGGCCTGGGAGAAACCACAGTGGGAGACTCTCTGAGTGAGGTGAAGGTGGGAAGGAGGCTTGGATCTGAAAGCAGTTAACAAGCTCTGGGTATCGGATACCACTGTACTTAAAGAAATGCTGCTCTGTACGTTTCTTACATGAAAACCTTCCTGTTTTATGGTCTCAATCCTCAGTTACTCCTCCAAGAGGAAACCTCTTTGCAGGTCTTTCCTTGAGATATTTAGGATAGTTTATGTTTCAACAGATGTCACTGCCTTGTGCTATTTCACATATTTTGATGTTATAAACTTAAAAAAAAAAAATGTTCTGGATTTATTTAAGTGTGCCTTCTTAAAATAAAACACAAAAGCCAAAGAAGCTAAAGATTTCTACAACAAGCAACTGGAAAGATAAATAAAATACCCATGATTACAAGTCTCCACTACCACAAATACTCTAAGAATAGCATGATGTGCGTCTTAAGTGATGACCCAGGTCCGTCAGGCTACTCTAGGTTAATCCTTGATGACCTGGCTTCCAACTAATACAGTATCACAACCATGCGCTAATCAATCCAGTGGGAGGTCCATGAGGAACATCACTGTTCTAGGCCAAGGAGGACAGGAGCGATTTGACTCCGGGAGTGAAGGAAATAGCGTCAAACCTCCAGCAGCTCCGGTCCGCAGTGACAATCTACTGCACAAAACCAAGGCAGATGACTCAACCTTCGGCCAAGTGCTCGTGGCTCCCTTCGCCTCCCAACTTGCTTTGGGAGGACACAGGAACGCCTCGGCCTCTGCCACACGTGCTGCAGGGTGCTTTGCCAAAGGCATCCCAGCCGCTCTCCTTCCTCCCACTTCGCTTACAAGGACGGGACCGGGAACGTCCTGCCCACTCGCCGGGAGGACAGGGGGAAACCCTGGCATCCTACATGGAGAAGTGGGAGGACACGTGGGACGGAGCGTGGTGGCGCTTCGGTCATTCCTTCAGTGGGGTATCCGCATTTCCGACCAGCACCTAAAGCAACACAAGGTGCTTTATCTCTTTGAGCACTTTGTCCAGAGTGGCACTTACCTTTTGAATTTTTTGTTTCCCATAAAATACCTGGACTGTCTTAAAGCATTGCCATTGGAGCAAATGAAAGAAAAAGGTGATTTATTGAAGAGGTGGAGGGGAAAAGATGTTTCCTGAACCATTTAATTGGTAGTTGTCCTTGGGCAGGGTTTGTGTTACGTGCTTTATAGAGTTAATCAAAACCATTTATTTTTGTGTTCACGACATCCTTTCATCATGGGAACGACAAGACTTATGAAGATAAGTTCCCAAGCATGGGAGTAATTCTGAAAAAAAAAAAAAAAAAAAAAAGATGAAGCAAATTTGAGAGTTATATTCCTAAATGCCAGAAATTGTTTCAAGGACATGGTGTTAATGAAGCTAGTTACCCAAGAGCTGGTACAACAACACATTTAGGGCAATAAAATAAAAAAAAATAGGAATGTTTTGCGAAGAACGTACTGTGCAAAGTCTTGATTTACAACATTATTTTCTTCATTCATCTCGTTGGTGGCATGATGAATTTGGGGGAGTTCCCGGTGAGTTTATACCTCACCTTTGAGCGGTCACAACGCATGCTGAAAAACGATGGGCCTCTCTTCCGTTCGGGCTAAAGGAGGGAATAATTAAACAGTCTCTTATTTAGCGATTAGCCAAAAGACTGGCAAGTTGCAGCCACAGACAAGGGTGAATTCAGCTCCGTGGCTCGGGATGGTCTGGCTTTGTGCCAAGGGAGCACAGGGGCAAGGGAAACAACGGGAAAAGCAGCTTGGGCACATGAGGCAGTAACGAAAGCACCGAAGGTTAATTCCTCGGGCAGAAAAGGGCGAGAGGCAGTTCTCAGGAGCGGCGTGAAACGCGGGGTCGGGCTTTGCACTGAGCGGCACAGAAGCGTTTGCCTCCAAGCTGGAGCAAGCAACAGCGCTTCCCACCGAGATAACAGCACTGCGACACGCGGCGCCACCGCGGGCCCGCTCGGGCCCAAGCCCCGGCTCCGGGGCGGCAGGGGACGGGCGCGGAGGCGGCAGCGCCCGCCCCGCGGCGCCGCCCCTGAACGTGGCACCGCGGCGGCCGCCATGTTGGGGCAGGGC